>PVKH010007557.1:0-20123 GCA_004027955.1 Chaetophractus vellerosus | reverse complement strand
TATCTATCCATCCGCCCCCCCCCCCACTTGTGCTCCCATCTGCTTTCTCTGTCCATTTGCTGAGCATTTCCTCTGTGTCTCTTTGTCTCCTCTTTTTTGTTGTGTCATCTTGCGTGCCAGCTCTGCCCTGCACGGGCTGTCAGCGATCCACCGGCAAAGGTCAGCCCACCCTCCCCGGGAGGCCCGAGAACCAAACCCAGGGCCCCCCACATGGCAGATGGGAGCCCAACCACTTGAGCCACATCTGCTTTCCTGTGAGTTCATTTTTAATGAAAATTATTACCCCATGACAAGAGTGTGTTCCCAGCACATGTAGCTGAGACTTTCCGGGCATTTAATGGAACATAGCACATATATGTTCTGGCTGTGTACTCAGATGTACATTTACATGGGTGCCCACGTATAGGTATGAATTCAAATAAACACCCATGACATATTTATAAAAGATTCAAATAAAGCTTAATGCAGTTTGTAGTAGGAAAGAGTTGCTTTAATGTCTGCACAAAATTGAGTTCAAGTGCCTATACCATTTAATCTTGTAGCAAAAGTTAATCTACTGGTATTCCTTAATGTGCTCCAATTGAGTAAATAATTCATTTAAGAGTTTTTAGTACAATGTTTAGTATTTAAAAGACATATTGCTAATAAAATTCAAAGCTGGAGTCTGTAAAATCCTTGAATTCCTCCTGGAAACCAGTGTTTTCCAGTAATTTGCTTTCAAAACAGTGTGCTCTCCTAATGCAATGTTGTATTTACTTTCATTATCAAAGTTTCTGAGAACTTTGCTATCATTTTTTAAATTCTCAAGTTCAGAGTCTATGTTTTATACTTAATTTGTGCCCCCCAAGGGTTCTCATCATGTATATTCTTTTAAAATAAATTTAATAAGTATTAAATTAATACTCTACTAAGTAATCTGATAATTATATGACCTTATTTTACATTTTTTCTAATAATATGGGTCAGTTTAAGCATGCTTCTATCACATATATTTAATCCTAACAAATAATAATATTTCTAATATGACCTCCAAACATGATAATATTAGAAACAGACTAAATGACAAATATGATGACTATGCCATTTAATCAATTTATATTTCCTTGTCTTTACTCAATATCTTTAGCTAAAGGATAATAAAATGCTAAATGAATAATCAAAGATAAATAATCATAGTACTTAATGTAATAATGCCTTTATGTAATATTAGATACTTATTAATATTCGGCTTGAATCCTATTTCAAAAAAAAACATTTTGGAAAAAAAAGACAAATCACATATCACATCCTTCCTTGTAAATATAATAATATTATTAAAACATATATCAGGAGATAGATTATTACAGTGGCCTTCATATTACTTTTACATGGAAGAATTCAAGTGTGCAATCTTTGAGTGTCAATGCAGTTAACAGAACAAAAGGAAACTTTAAAAACATCATCAAAGAGATATGAATTTCGGATAGCTTTAATTGACAATTGGCATTATATTTATGTAGTTCAAGATTCAGTAAGAAGAAAAAAGAAAAAGCAAGTCTACAAATATGTAAACCACTGTGGGAACTGATAAATCCTATCCACTTATGCAGTATTCCTTCTTTGGCTATTGGATCCACCACAGAAACATGTACTGACCTTTCTTCTCTGCATTTACAAATAGTTCAGCATTTCCTTGGGTCAGATGGCATATGTAAACCTCAACAAAAGAGGCTCTGAGACATCTTTCTGTACACGTAAGATGATACTACCCTGCCTCTCCCCATATATATGCAAGCATGTACATATATGCAACTTTTATTTTCTGAATTTTTTTATTGGCCTATATTTTTTGATCTCCAAAGCATCAAAATTGTTATTAATATTTTTATTTAATAGTATCTTGCACAACTAATTATCATTAATCTATTAGTATCATAAATAAGAAAAGATAACTGGCTCGGTTGTTTTCACTACATGACTGGAAAAATCAGAGTGCCTATTGTTTAACTAACTTACTTAGAAAATCAGAAAACCAAAATGTGCAAGATTAAGTAAAATTATTAAGTTAATGATATGTATTCATTCACACAATTTATAGCTCAAAATAATAAAAATCACTTGTATGTCAGATAATATACCTGACCTAAAGTGGATTTAGGTCATTCTAGACATATCTGTGTATTTAGATTGAACAGTGTTCAGTTCATTAGACTTCTTTTATTAGCATTAAATATATTCCTTTCTTTCCCGTATAGACTTCTTCCAAGATACCTAGATGTATATTTAGGGTTTTTAAAAAATACTTTTATTGATTTAGTTGAGATGTATTAATGCTGGAGGGGGAGAAAAAGTGAGAAGGAAGAAAAGAGGGGAAAAAACAGAGTAAAAGTGCAAGGGCATGTGACAGAGACACAAAAACAGAGGAATAGAGAGAAAGAGACCTAAAAACATCTTTGAGCCAGGGAACTCATCAGCCCTGTTGCACACTTCTAAATTAGTGAACCAGTTGGCTCATTTATTGTAAACCAGCATACATTGATTTCTTATGTTTAAAGTGTCTGGATTATTATAGTGAGTCACTGAGGGATTTTAAGCAGAAATGATATAATCAGATGCTAATTTTAGAGTGGCCAATTCTACAGCAGGGTAGAAGATGGACTGATGATAGGGAGGCTAGTGAGAAGTTTTTTAAACCAGCACAGTGAGCAATGATATACACTATACTAAGGAACTGGTTTTAAGGAAGCTAATATGGCAGGATTTAACACATAATTGTTTGGGAAATTAGAGAAGGAGCAGAAGGAATCTAAAGTAACCTCCAGAATCCTGCCTTGAGAGTTTGTTTTATGATAATGCCTTTTGATAAGATGAATAGTAAAGGAGGGAAAATAGTTTTCAGCAGAGCTGATGATAATTTATTTCCAGAGCACTTTGAATTTAAGACATCTGTAGATTAGTCAACGGAAGATAAAGAAGATAAATGAAATAGATCTCTGGAGCATGAGAGAGAGAAGCCTATGCTGAAAATGTAAATTAGGAAGACCTCAAAAGGCAACTTATACTATACAGTAAAAATCCAAAGATATCAGGAAGGAACTCCAAAATCAAATGGTATTATAATTATAATAACTGACAACATGAAAATGTATGCTACAATATTAAGTAGAGAAAGGATTACATCTCAAGCAAGGATAATAGCAATGAAAAAAATTATATGTATAGAAAAAGTCTGAAAGGTGATACAGAAAAAAAGAAAAAATGAATTATTGGGTATTAGGGATTTGATTTTTTTAGAATTTTCACTTCTGTTCTTCCTGTATTATTGTTTGTATCTTTTTCTTAAGGCAGCATATACAAAAGCATGCAACAGAAGAGACTCTCTAGCGATCTTTATTATGTAAATGATGACATGTAATCAATTAGTATCTATGAAGATACTTGCATTAAATCCAAACACATCACCCCTTAGTTATTCTTTCCAGGTTGTAGAGTCCTAATTATTTAAGTGTATCTTCATATTGAAATCTTTCCAATTTACAACTTTTCTGCTTTATGGCTTTATTGAAGCACAACAACCAATCATCATGAAATCCATGTTCTAACAATAACAAAATACTATTTTCCAATTCAGTCCCAACCTGCAAATTTCTAGAAAGTCCAGTTTACCTCAGAAGGATATAGTTTTAGTGTTTAGAAACAGTCTTCTTAGTTACTTTGTGAAGCTTTCACTCCTTTTTCTCTTCTTCTTGCTGCTGCTGGGATGATCCAAGCTGTCCCAGACACATAATGTCATCTGCATGTTCTCCAGTATGAATTAGACTAGTCTCACTAAATGATCAGGGCACTGTCATGCTTTTCCACACCGAAACTTCAACCAGACTTCCACTTTGTACTATAATTTATAATGAACTTCAATATAATATATGGCTTAATAGAAGACAATACTCTCCGCTTCTCTTACTAAATTTTGTGTGAAGACTCTAAAGCAATCCATCCTGCACCCCTAAAGCCTTTCTAATTTCATGTATGTGTTTGTATGTGTGTGTGCATGCATTTGTGTGATTCACTTCTTTAATTCTTTGACATATTTTTCTGGAGTTCTGTAACAAGTTTGGCATCAAACAAGAACAATTTAAGCCTCAGTAAGTAAATCCTGCTCTACTCTAAATTTTTCATTGTCCTCCTGGGTTTGTATCTGGCTTCTTTAGCTATCCTAGGATCAGTATTCTTCAATATTCCTCAAATCATCATGCAAACAGGCTTTTCTGCTAAGCCTAAATTACAAGCTAGCTTTCCTTCAGATTCACTAGACCAAATCTGATTTTTGCATCAAATACAAAAGTCAAATTAACATCAAGACCTATTTCTAGATTCTAATAGATTAAAAAGATCTCACTTGTATTTCACCTCCTGTGACCATTCTTTTCCCTGACTTCTATAATAATCTAAACATGGAATATGACTCATTCATTATTTCTTTGAAGATACTATCAAAATATTCTTGCATGTATCCCTTTACTGAAGATTTTAAGCATTCTTATAAGTCGGTTGACCATTATGTCTCTTGGAGTCTCTCACTCACCACCATTCTCTGTTGGCTCCTTCTATGTGGCTCAGCCACATTTCTTAAAATTCTTCTCATAGCTCTGATTTCCCATTTTCCAGGCATCCTCAGATGCCCTGGAAAACACATTTGCCATCACCTTATTATACAAGGCTATTTATATAGTCCATTCCTCAGCTACAGGACTATCGTTGAGTATTGAAAGATATCAATTTTCTCAGCAACATAAAGGACCATCCACTCCAGAATTTCTTTCTGAAGGAAAATCTAGAGTAGATGCCCTCTTTGGATTTGTAACACAAAAGGAATAGTGAAGGCTTTGAAATTTCTTTCTTTCCTTTTCTCCTTCCCCATCAGTTTCTGTAAGTACAAGGAAAGAGTTTGGATATCAGTTTCCACTGACATGGACTAGGTTATCCCTTTTGAGAGCAAAAACAACTCCAGTCAGTTTTTATTTTAAATAATATTTTCACCCACCCCCATCTCTCCAGGGGAGTTATCTTCCTTTCTGAGAAAATTGACCCATTGGGACAATTATTGATGTATAAAGTTAAAAACCATCTTTATTTCATTTCTGCAAAAATCGTACTACAGATCCAATTCAGTTATATGATGGTTATTAATGGGTTAGCTTTCTATTCTCTCTATCTCTATTCTGTTAGAAATAATAGCCACATTTTTGTGGTAATATCCCCTTGTAAATCTCAGTAACTCTAAACATTTGCAAAACACCCCAATCTTACTGGCTCCAGAGCTTAAACTACCTCTTGTTTATCTACATATCTAATCCCATGATTAAAATAACAACATGACTGAAATAGAAATTCAAAGACATTTCTACCCTGTTTTGATTTGAGACTTCTTAAATGTGTGATTTGCCACCTACTGCTGAAAATGAAGTTTGCCAATGAGGAAATATTTGAAGGCAGCAATCAAGGATGACTATATGGAGTAACAACTAAACTGCAGGTATGGCTCCTATCTTTCAGAGAACATAACAGAGCACTAAATGTCTTTTTGTTTCTTTCAGTGTGAAGCAATATAATACTTACCTTCTTGGCATTTCACTCACCTTTTTTTTAAAGTATATCAATGTTTCCTAGAGATAATGTGTTGCTTTTGAGTCTCCCATGAAAAATAATCAATTCAGTGTTGTTTTTTCTCTGTTTAGAAACAAAAGATGCTCTATTTAAAAAGGCTTTCTCGCCTTCATATTGTAATCTATAAATGGAGTCAAAATTCTCCTGTAAGGTGCTAGGTGGTATAAAAGAAGTTGGAGTATAATAGTAATCTCTGCCGATTTCAGACTTACAGTGTAATCTGAACTCTTTTGTGGGTAGTTGGGCTTTTAAAAAGGTTTGAAGTTTGCTCAAAGTTATATTAAATCACTTTAGTCTAACTAAAGAGATATCAGTTGCACTTCAGAAGGTGAAACTCTGGGGAAATTTTAAATGCTTTAAGCATATGGTTGAGTGGTTAGTTATAAAAGTCAGTTTTGCATAGGGGTTTGCCCAGTGCCATACAATGAGCAATGTGTTCCACAAGAGCCAAATAATAAATGGATTCTCTGTCTGCTTGTTCTACTTCCTCTCCTTAAACTTTAATTTCTTTCTGAGAAGAGAAAAACCTGTTCCATATGTCTGGGTAATGTTGTTGTAGAGGCATTCACATAGATAATAGCCACAGTTTCCTGGTATATCCCCTTGTAGTCCTCAGTAACTTTTAAACATCTGCAAAACACCCCTTCTTGCTGTCTCCAGGTCCACATTAACTGGTATTTGTCCACATCTTTAATCTCATGATTAAAACAACAATGTGATTGAAATTAGAATTCAAAGACATTCTTCCCTGTTTTGCTTTGTCCTGGTGGTGCCTACTTCCTTGAAGTCTGTCCCAGGTACAAAGCACAATAATTGAAGACACAATACTTCAGGATAGTTACAGTGTGCTGAAGACAATAAGAAACAGACGGAATGGTTCTAGTCTTGAAGAGAATGTATGTTTCAATTGGAGAATAAACATAATTCATCAATAACCACATTTGTTATAAATAAATTAGGCCAGTTCTTGTGGTAACATTTTGCAGAAATGAAATGAAGACATTTTCTAGCTTTTCACATCAACTATTGTCCTGATTTCAATTTTCCCAAGTGGAAAGATAACTATTGAGAAAAGAGCAACTTAAGCAATAGAAGAGCATAAACTTTGCAGGGACAGTCGCTAAGGTCTGTATTATTCATAATGTGTTTCTAGTACCTAGTACAGTGACCGACTTACAAAGAGGTCACTTTGGATTCTTTGAACCATTACTAGTGTCCTTCACAGTGTCCTGTGTGCCTTACATATAAATTTTTGATAAGTGCTCCTCAAAATTAGATTATGATATAAGTACTTTTATTATCTACATTTTGCAAATGAGGAAACTGGTGCTTAAATCAGTTAATTTACCCAATAATATTCCCATCTACTCATTTGCAGATTCGATACCATTTCCTTCTGTTTTTCAAAGTTAGTTCTATCTGAGTATAAAACACTAGTTCTCATCTATTAATCTAAACCACAGTGGTAGTGAGAGAGGGAAATGAGTTGAATATTAAAAGGTAAAAAACATACAGGTATACAAATGTAAAAACAGAATGTATTGACCAATTGGTTGAGGAGGAGGAAGAAATACCACAGGTGGGTGCCCTGGTTTTTTACTTGCTTGACTGGTTGAGTGGTGATTCCACTCACTGAATTAGGGAATGCAGAAGAAAGGGCAGTGTTTTGGGGGAAGGGGGAAAGGATGGGTGTAGAAGCAAGGATAAATTAAATTGGGGGGCATTTGGACTTTAATCTTCCTTTTAGGAATCTAGGAATAGAAGCCATTAGGCACTAAGATTAATAGTTCTGGAAATCAGTACAGGAATTTGGCCTAGTGAGGTAGATGTGTGTACTATCTGCATATATGTAGAAGATTTTTAACTTATTTATGCATGCATACCCCTGGCTTATTTTACAAAAGAATTTTAGGATACTCTGAGCAGAATACATAAAAGAGAACATAGAAAACTATATAATGAAAAATATAAGTACTAAGAAAAATATAAGCAGACACAGAAATAAGGCTAAGGAGAAAAGTAGAACATATCCACACTGCAGAATTCTATGGAGCTATTAAAACCAGAAGACAGGGGGAACTAGCGGTGGCTCAATTGGTAGGGCTCTGGTTTACCACATGGGAGGCCCCGGGTTTGGTTCCCGGGGCCTCCTGGAGCAGGCAAGCCACTGCGAGCAGGCAAGCCACTGCGCGAGGAGCTGACTCAGCGGGATGCCGCAGCAGGGGGAAACAAGCAGACACGGAAAAACACAAAGCAAATGAACACCGCAAGCACAAGCAGCAAGGGGGAGATATATAAATAAATAAAAATAAATCTTAAAAAAAAAAAAACAACCAGGTCACAGGGGAGCAGATGTGGCTCAAGCGGTTGAACTCCTGCCTCCCACATGGGAGGTGCCAGGTTTGGTTCCCATTGTTCCCTGAAAATACAAAAATGAACAACAAGCAAAACAAATGCAAAAACCAACTCAGGGAAGCCGATGCGGCTCAGTGGTCGAGCACTGGCTTCCCACATAAAAGGTCCCGGGTTCAATCCCCAGTCCCTGGTACCTCAAAATTAACTAATTAATTAATTAATTAATTAATTTTAAGAACAGGTCACAAATTTGGTTCTGAGGATCTGGGTATGTAGAAGGATGATAGAAGGTTCAAGCATAGAATTTGGAAATAATAATAGTGAAGAGGCAGGTAGAAAGAGAACATCCACATGAAGCCAATTACACCAAAAATAAGCTTTTCACTTCCTTACTGTATACCAGGTTTCTGACCAATGCAAGAAGAAATCTCATTCCAAAATTTTCTCAAGTAAATTAATATTTTATATTGGAATTTTAAGAGGCCATTCTGTACCTCAGTCATCTGAAAAATGTACTGTCTTAATAAGTTTATGAAATAAAAACTAGTGCTATAGGTACAGACTATTTCGTGCTAAGCAAAATGTAATTCACAAAATAGTGCAGAAATAATACTGGTGCACTAGGTTTTTGTGCATAGACCTGATAGTAAGATATTCCAGGTATAGAAAAGTGTGAGGAATAAGGTAAAATAAGTAGCCCCTGGAGTAGACTTGCACCTATACTTGAGAGCCAACCGTGCAGTGTGCATCTTTTTCCAAATCTGTATCAGAGGCAATGTTGGTAGTCTAAAACTGGGCATGCCTTTGGAGTATTTGCACCATGGATATCATCAAATGCTCAGAGATTTTTTTTCTTCCTGGAGAATCAGCTTTTAATGTTTACTAGCATACCTCTGGCTAAAATTCCAGTATAATGTCTACTTTGTTTTGTATGAAATACATCCTGCTTTTAAAATAATCAAAGTAAATTATTGAGGTTCCTAATTAACACTTTTATATACCAAAAAACATTATAGAAGGAGATCTAAGGAAGTACAAAACTATCAGTGTCACTGACATCACTTGTTACCAGTCATTTCTTAATTTATGTTTCTGTTTGTACTCTCAGAACATCATTTGCTTTATTCTATATATAATGTTAACATATAATAAGCACTTTGAGCCCCTTAATCACCCACAGCTTCAGGAAAATGTTATTGATAGTCTGAAAAAGTCCTTATCCTGCTTTTCACTATGGACTGTGTTATTTGGTATCCCCAATAACATTATCTTCTTGCTCAAGCCCAATACCTATTAATCACAATTGCCTAGATATTCTCCTAAAAGAAATCAAAAGGAAAAGAAAAGTCTAAATTGCACTGTTGCATATCTTTTCCTTAACTCTATTAAAATTTATATCCTATAATAACTTCTTTCTAATAAAAATTATTTTCATAAAACATTCTATTTATTTTCCTATTTTTCATTATTAGTACATTATCCATCTAGAAATGTTCTTTCTCTACTATAGTCCTAATGTAATATTTCAACATTTTCTTGCTTTTGACAGTGCTTTTCCTTTTTAAAGAATTATACCTTTTTTTCTAAAAATGTAATTGTAGCAAAGCATTGAAACACAATTCATGGTTTACACAAAAGAATTGATTGTAAGTGCCATCAGATTGCATATATGTCACTTTCTTTAATAGATGTGTTGTTTAAAACTTTCATTTAAATAAAACCCTATCCTTATTCTGGAAAATAATTTTAGCATACTTTACCTGATATTTTTTGAACAAAAATTGGTATGACAGTTTGAATTTGGTGAATCCAAAAAAGAGCTTATCATTTTGAACTAATCCATTCCTGTGGGTGTGGGGCCCTTTTGACTAGACTGCATCAGTGAGGCAGGACACGGGTTGGGGTTCCACCTTCTTGCTGGGCCTTATATAAACAGAGGCACAGAGGAAGAGACACACAGGAAAAGGGAGCTCTGCCATTTGGCCTGGCCATGTGAGAGAGAGGACTCCAGGTTCACCTACAGCTGCAGAAAAGCAGAGAAGCCCCGACAGACTGAGAGGAACTAGCAAAGCACAGAAGCAAAAAAAGAGGCCCCTGAAGGGGGCCCAAGGAGCAGGTCAAGGCTGAGGAGACAAGCCCTGGCATTTGTCAGGATCACCTAGTAGCTGACTTTGGTGAGAAAGCATCTCTGATGGTGTCTTGATCTGGACATTTAATGGCTTGGAACTGTAGGATTTACCCCAGATAAAATCCTCATTATAAAAGCCAACCCATTCCTGGTAGTTTGCATTGGCAGCCCTTTGACAAACTAAGACAATTAGCAATAGATTCTAATTATTTGTTTCTCTGAAACTCCCTGCCCATAAGTTAATGATCTGTAAATGTGTGCTTAGAGTAACTTAGGTAACTTAAAGAAGCCAGTCTATAAAATTAATGAAAAAAATGAATGTAAATAGTGGCAACATCAAGTAGTGACCAAACTATTTCAAATACTTAATATTATATTTTGTGTACTTAATGTATATTATGTAAGAACTTTTTCCCCCAAATTAATAGAGATTTATTTTGAGTTTACAATTTTTTTTGTAAATCAAAAATGCAGAAAAGATAATGAGGCTATGATTTAACCCAGCCCTACTATCTCCGGACACCACAATGATGTGTAGAAAGTAGCTGATGTCACTGATTCTTTATGTCTTTTATCCGCAAGAGCAGGAAGGTAAGAGTGTTGTGGTGGACATAGGACTGGAGGTCAGAATAGTTGGCCACTGGTTCCTCTCTGGTATGACCAACCCGGCTGTAACTTAAAGCAAATCATTGAACTTCTCTGGACCCGCTTCCTCAGCTGTAATATGAAGGAGTTAATCAAAGGGTGCAAAGCTCCGTTTTGGCTTTTCTGGTTCTACAATTTCAAGACTAAAAGCAATATGGCATATATGCAGCGACACATGACTCCTTGTTCCATCTCTTTTTCTCCTCAATCTGAGAAACTGAGTATATACACATGTGTTTAAGTTATGGAAAAGGAAACCATTTCAAACAAAATTAATCAAAGGTTTTCCCCCAAATAACAGCAATATAATTGCTTTAAAAACATACACACACACACACACACACACACAAATACTTTGGAAAGTTGGCTGTGGCTCATAGCAAAATGAAAAGATTTTAATTGCCACTCTTGAAAAACAGGTTTTCTTGTTTTAATGTAAATCCTACAAAGCCTTATCTTGTGGGATGAGTGGTGCCACTAGAAGGCCATGATTGTACCAGATTGCAGGTAAGGCCCGAATAGTTTCCATACAAACAATGAGAGAATATCTTAGAGTTCATTTTAATGAATGTTTAATATACAGTAAGAAGTTCTGAAATCCTTGCTATAATTATATGCTTTTTTAAATGGGAAAGAACCTCTCATTGTAACTCATTCCCTGTACCTTCTCCAATACTAATTAAATCAATTTTCAATAAATGAAGAAAGAAGTAACACTTTCACTTTCTCACCCTTTGGATCCCATCATGACTACCCATTTTAACCTGAGGCAGCAAGTGAGGAGAGACTGAGGGCCTTCCCTTTAGCAGCTGCTATTCAAAGGAGTATTTAGTGTAATTTATTACACTGGTTCTGATTCTTCTTGAATGGAAATTGAGATAAAATGATTTTTATTACTTTACTAATTTGATACCATTTTCTGATCCTTCTTTCCAAGAATTATCTTGAAGATAGCCATTTTCCTGTTATTCTTCTTCTTCTGTTCATATTAACCGATTTAATTAGCATACTTTTCTGAACTATCCATTTTCTTCCAACCCAGACTCCAAGACAGCCCTGCTTTGAGTTAAATAACACTGCACATCAACAAATACCTTATCAAATCTTTTTGAAAAAGTCTTTTGGTGTAACAAAGAACAGAAGAGAAAGGGAGGGAGAGGGAGGGAGGGAGGGAAGGAGAGGAAGAAGAGATTGGAGGAAGAAAAAAAGTTGTGGTGGTTTGAAGCTATATATACTCCAGAAAAAAAAAAAAAACATGTTCTTAAATCTAATCCATTCCTGTGGGTGTAAACCCATTGTAAGTAGGATCTTTTGATGAGGCTATTTCAGTTAAAGTGTGACCCACCTCATTCAGGATGGGACTTAATCCTATTATTTGAGTCCTTTACAAACATACTGAATACAGAGACAAAGGATAAAGGCATAGAAGCAAGAAGCTGAAATCAAGGAAACGTGGAAGAGAAGGGAGAGACCAGCAGGTGCCTCTAAGTGCCTTGCCATTTGGCAGAGGACCCAAGGAACACTGGCAGTAAGTCTTCAGGAAGAGAACATCACCTTGATGATGCCTTGATTTAGACAATTTCTCAGTTTCAAACTGTAAGCTAGTAAATTACAATTGTTTAAGCCAACCCACTTCATGGTACCTGCTTTAAGCAGCCTAGGAAACTTAAACTTAAACTATGTACACACAGTTTCAGGGTGGTTACTTAAGATGGGCCAGTAAGGCAACGCCCTACTAAAGAGGTAGCCTTTAATTTGATTGAGGGAAAGAATGGAGGAGCCCAGGTATGATTAAATACCTGCTCTTTTTACAATGATTTTCTCTAGTTTCCTTACAAGGAAACCACAGCGATAACTAATGGTCCCTTGACCATTGAGTAGATCTTTGAGATTTCAAAAGTAGAAATCAGAAAAAAATATATGCTTAAATATAAATACACACTTCCATAAATCAATATATTTTTAAAAGATCAAGGGACTATATATAAAATTTGCTCAGATCAGGGACAAATAAACACAAAAACAATGAAAGAAAAGGGACATATAATTCCAAAAGTCACTAATTCTCAAGGTAATTAGGTCTGATTTGCAAATATTAGAAATTGGTAAAGATTTTAACTGAAAACATGTGCTGGCGTCTGCCCCAGAAGGTCATGGTGTTCTGTGAATAGATAAAGGACATAATGCTTAAGAATGGGTAACTACTGGGGTGACTGTTTAACACTACACATCAATTAATTTTTAAGACCTTATAAACTAATATAAGCAGCAATTTTTATCATTTTTTAATCTAGCTCTCTACTTTTTTCCTTACTCTTTATTTTTTTAACCTTGAATTTGCCGCCAGCATTTTTAGAAGCATAACAATCAAGATTGGTAAGAGATAACTCATCATATTTGTAAGAAATTAGTCAAGCCAGTAAAATTTTCTCACCCTCATTTTGTTGATATAAGAAATAAATCATGGATTTTAATGATCTTAAAGATCTTTTCTGGCTCGAAAATTCTATGCCATTTTTGCCAAACAATAATTTCAATTCCTTCCACATTTCTTGATTAGTCTTGGGATAATGCCTATAAACTGCTGGATCTCATTCAATAAAGCAGAACTCCTATGAAATGACTCACAATGCTTCTATATCACTGTAGATATATTCACATGTCATTTAATATAAAAACATTACTATAACACATTGCATACTATTGTATTTAATTTACTACTAAATTTACAACTGTAAAAATATCTGAAATGATGTACCTGTTCTCAATCCAGCAGCAGATGGGATAAAATTGGAAACAAAAAACCTGTTACATGGTACAAGCAACCACTACTGCACTGAAATTCCTTCCCCAATAATCAAACAAAGGCGGGACACTTTATTTCAATTGAAAATATTTGATTGACAATACATTCAAATATTTTACTTGTTGATGCAGCAAATATCACACAGTCTAGGCTTCAAAGGATTTAAAGACTGATAGGAAAAACAAAGCAAACATTCACTCACTTCTTCCTCCGTTTATTCATTCATTCAACATTTGTTTATTCTTTACTATTTATTATTGTGGAACTTGCATTCTATTGGGACTAGCCAAAGAAAGAAACAACCAAAGATAATTAATCTAGTGTGACAAATGCTAAACAGATAACACAAACTGTGTGTATCACATACAAACTATGTACACACACACAGTTTCAGGGTGGTTACTTAAGATGGGCCAGTAAGGCAACGCCCTACTAAAGAGGTAGCCTTTAATTTGATTGAATGTTAAGAAGAAAACTGCCTTTTGAAGACCCAGAAAAAGAGCATTTGATGTACAGCAAAATCCCATGCAAAGACACCAAATTTTGGAAAGTGTTTAACATATCTGAAGAACAGTATGATGACAAATGTTCTTGTAATGCGGGTTAGGTCAAGGAGTTAGGCAGGCATCAGAGTAGGTAGGGATTTATAGGCATGAAAAGTTTAGATTGTATTTTAAACACAATGGAAAGCCACTGGGCTTATTTATGCAGGTGAGTGATATATGTTTTCAAATATCACTCAGGTCTGTCAGTATAAAGAGTGGATTGGAAGGGGAAAGAGTTAGAGGATGGAGACAACTTAGCAGTTGTTGTTTTTTTGATAGCCCAAGAAGAAAATGGTCATGACATTGGGGCTTGTAAATGTAGCTGAAGAGAAGTGAGCATTTTTGGGGTATATTTCAGAGCAATATTTGATGATACTTGTTTGGATTTTGAGGGCGAGAAGGCATAAAGGAAAAAGGAAAGAAGGATCACTCTTAGATTTGGGCTTGAGCTTGGCCCCAATATCCTCCCTCTGTTTCCTCCCTACCAGCTTTCTGTCTGCTGGTTTCTTCATATCTGCTGGTGTCTCAGTTTGCAAGGCCACTATAACAAGTGTCTGCACAATGGGTTGGCATAAACACTGAAAGTTTATTGGCTCACATTTTTGAGGCTAGAGAAGAACTGAGGTGTCAACAAGGCAATGCTTTCTCCCCAAACTCTGTAACATCCTGGTGCTGGCTCTGGTGATTCTTACAGTGCCTTTTCTTACAGTTCCTTGGCTCTCTCCCTGCCTCCCTTTACATGGCTGGTCCTCTCCTTTCTCCTCCGGCTCTCTTGACTTCCAACTCCACCCCATGGCTTTCTCTCTCTGGCTTCCAGCTTCTTCTTTATAAAGTCTTCAGTAATCCAGATTATAACCCAAACTCATTCAGTTGGGCCACACCTTAACTAAAAAATAACATCTCTAAGAGATCCTATTTACAATGGGTTCACACCCACAGGAATGCAGATTAAGATTAAGAATTTGTCTAAATTGGGATTCATAATTCAATCTACCAGAATAGGCCCCACTTTTAATTCAAGCTTCCTTCCCTCAGGCTATGTGAAAAAGTAATTTACAATTTCTTGTTATTTGCTTCCCTTTGTGCTTTCATTTAAAGAAGGAAAAAAACATTTTACCTCCCAGTTTTCTTAGACTGAATATGCAATTAGCTCAATAGTTTGTAATTAGTTAAGGGATATTTTCACTTAAAAAAAGAAAAAGAAATGATATTCAGTTCCTCTAAATGCTTTATAATGAACACAACAGAGTCAGTTTTTGAGCATAAATATGTAATATCCTGGAGTTCTGATTTTATTTTCTTTAATGTCAAACTGTGATGGGCAATTTTCAATTCTCCTTTTTAAAGAAAAAGAATCCTCTCTCCTCCTAAAAGATATTTTTAGTCATGTTGGTTAAATTAAATAATCAGCAAGTGTTTGAATGCCCACATTATGCCTAGTGAATCACAGAATATATCTATGGTGCATACTACATAAATATTATTCTTTTCAAAGCATTTCTTTAGCAAGGGCAGCAGTTTGCTTTTTAAAACTATTTTTGAAGACAGATCCTCTGATAAAGTTGGTATGCCTTGCAAATCTAACTATTTTAAACAAAATATTTAAACAGTTTTCTGAATATTGGCTTAATGTCACTTCTTATCTTTCCTTGGCTAAAAATCAGCAGAATAAATTAAGGTTATGGGTTTGACTGAACTTATACCTAAACTTCGGAGCCATATAAATGTGTTCTTTGAATAAACTTTATTAAAATATACCAGAGAAGGTTAAATATATTTATGTATTTGAAAAGACTTTGATAACAGTTTCTATCAATGGAGAATATAACCTCAAAACCTGTTTATTTCAAAACCTCTTATTATAACTTGGGGTATGGATTTTAAAGGTTTTGAATTTAAAATATTCTACGAATCAGCTTTTTTACTAACAAAAGGCTTTTCTGAAGCTTGTCTTTGAGGAAAATGACCTGCAGAGAAAGGTATCCATAATCAGTATTGGGCCAATGGTTAAAATTAAAATGCGGTGCTCAGTAGATTTTTATACAAGTACGAAAGAAATATGACCAACTTATTTCCAAGCTTTTGTGATTTGTGACAAACTTAAATCAATTATTTAACGAGATTATTTGGACATATTTTTAAGGGGGAGTTTAAACATAGTCTGGAGAGAAATTTGCACTTTGATGAAATCTTCAGTTTCTAATGACTTACCTGAACACCCAGGATAATGGCCCCTTCAATTCCCCCTGCATTTTCTCCTACATGTTGCTCCAGGGAAAATGTTATTCTTCGAGGCTACACTTAGCTTTCCTGGATTTCATTTAATACTAGAACATGCTCTTAAACATCACTTATTTGATTCAAGAAGCAAGCTCAGAAAATGGCACAGACCCTATTCTACTTGTGAGATTAAAGCTGACACAATCTCAAAATTGCCACAAAGATAAGTGTTTTAGTTTGCTAAAGGCTACCAAGGCAATATACCAGAAATGGGTTGGCTTTTACAATGGGGATTTATTAATTTAGAAGCTTACAGTTCCAAAGCTGAGAAAAATGTCCAAATCAAGGCATGGTCAGAAGATGCTTTCTCCCTAAGCTGGAGCTGTGTGCAATCAGGCACAAGGCAGAGCACAATGGTGGCATTTGCTGGTCTCTGCCTTCTCCTTCAGGTTCAGTCACTTTCAGTTACTGGCTGCCTCTGGCTTTGTCTCTGCTTCTGTGAATTTCTCTCTCCTGGGTTCCATTGATTTCAGTTTCTAGCTTCTGGGGCTTTCTCTCTCAGCTTCTAGGAGTTTTATCTCTGTGTCTGCATGTTTCTCCAGCTTATAAAAGACTCTACTTAGAGGATTAAGACCTTCCCTGGGTCATGAAATCTAACCAAAGTCCCTTAATTGGAGTAATTTAATCAAAAGATCCCACCTACAAGAGGTTTACAGTCACAGGGATGTGTTAGCTCTAAGCACAAGATTTTCTGGACACCACCCAGCTTCAAACTGTCACAGTAAGTTAACAAATAACCTGATGTATACACTTCTATCTAAAGCTTTATCCACTCTATTCTCCTTCCTCTGGTCTTTGTGCTTTGAGCAATCTTAAGTTCATGAGTCAACTTGACTAGAATATGGTGTCCAGTTGTTTGGTCAAGCAAGCACTGGACTTCTTGTTACTATGTGGTTATTTCATAGATGGATTTTCCTTCCATAATCAATTGATTGATCTATGGTTGATTGTATCCACAATCAACAAAGGAAATTGCACTCAGCAATATGGGGAGTCTCTTCATCCAATCAGTTGGAAGTCTTGAAAACCAGAACTGAGTACTAGAGAACTCAGAAAGAATTTCTGTCTCTACTTTAAGCCAGCCAATTTCTCTTGTGGAATTCTACTTCATCTTGATCACCTTTCCTTTCCAAACAAAAAAACCCTCATACTGGTTCTTTACACTGATGACATTATGCTTGTTAGACTCGGTGAACAAGAAGTAGCAACTACTCTAGACTTATTGGTAAGTCATTTGCATGTCAGAGGACAGGCAATATCCAACAAAAATTCGTGGGTCTTCCATTTCAGTGAAATTTCTAGGCATCCAGTGGTAGGACATTGTCAAGATATCTCTTCTAAGGTAAAGGATAAACAGTTGCATCTGGCTCCTACAACCAAAAAGAGGTGCAATGCCTAGTTAGCGTCTCTGGAATTTGGAGGCAACATATTCCTAATGTGATTGTGCTATTGTAACTCATTTACTGAATGACTTGGAAAGTTGCTAGTTTTGGTTGGGGATTAAAACAAAAGAAGACTCTTTGACAGGGTCAGGCTTCCGTGCAAGCTGCTTTGCTACTTGGGCCATATGATCCAGCAGATCCAATGGTGCCAGAAGTGGCAGTGACAAAAAGAGGTACGGTTTGCAGCCTCTGGCAGGCCCCTATAAAAGAGTCACTGTTCAGATCCCTAGGATTTTGTAGCAAAGCCTTGCCGTCTCTTGAAGATAACTATTCTCCTTTTGAGAAATGGCTTACGCCCAAGTGTCCATGAAGTCTGAGCTATCCATCATGAACTGAGTGTTGTTTGACCCACCAAGCCATAAAGTTCGGCATGCAAAACAGCTATTCAGCATCAAATGGAAATGTTACATACCAGATTGAGCTCAAACAGGCTCGAAAGACACAAAGAAGTAAGTTACATTAGGAAGTGGTCCAAATGCCCATGGTCTCTACTCCTGCCACATTACTTTCTCTTTCCCAGCCTGCTCTTATGGCCTCTAGGAATTTTCTTTAATCAATTGACTGAGGAAAAGAAAACTTGTGCCTGGCTTATGGAGGTTCTGTGCAATATGCATCCTTAAGGAGTTTACTTGGTTGTTCTTTTTGCTTGCAAGGAGAAATGGCCATATGTGCATTTGTGTACCGATTCATGGGTTGTAGCCAGTGGTTTGACTGGGTGGTCAGGGAATTGGAAAGAACATGATTGGAAAATTGGTGACAATGAGGTCTGGGAGAAAGATATGTGTATAGACCTTTCTGAATGGGTAAAAACATTAAGATATTTGTGTCCCCTGTGAATGCTCACCAAAGCATGATGTCAGCAGAAAAGGATTTTTAAAAACTTTTTTATTGAAGTTTGTCATTCATACATGAGCATACATAATAAGAATACAGTAAAAGTTATGAACTTACAAAACAAACATGCATATCATCATATAGGACTCCCATACATAATCTTACCACTAACACATTGCATTGTTATGAAGCAATTGTTACAAACTATGAAAGAGCATTGTCAAAATATTACTACTAATTATAGGGAATATCTTATATTTGTTGTATTTTCCTCCAAACCACTGGTTGTGAACACCTTATGGTTACCAGAACAAATATGAGAACATTTTCTCATGAACTGTAACAAGTATATAATACTAATACAGTAGAAGAAGATTTTTAATAATGAGGTGGATAGAATGACCCATTTTGTGCTTACTAGTCAGCCTCTTTCAGATACCCAGTCACTCCTGTCATTGCCCAATGGGCTTGTGACCATGGTGGTAGTGATGTAGGTTATGAGTGAGCTCAGCAACATGGACTTCCATTCAAAGAAAAGATTTGATTTGGCTATAACCACTGCTGAGTGCCCAATCTGCCGGCAGCAGAGACCAACACTCAATTCTTGATGTGGTATCACTTCCCAAGGTGATCAGCCTGCTACCTGGTGGCAGGTTGATGACATTAGACCACCTTTGTTATGGAAAGGGCAGCATTTTATTCTTACTGGAATAGACATTTACTTTAGAAATGGATTCACCTTCTTGCACACCATACTTCTGCTAAGCTCTCATTCATGAACTTAGAAATGGTGAAGTTATTCTACATAGTATTGCTTCTAATCAAGGAACACATTTCACAGCAAATGAAGTGCAGCAATGGGCCCATGATCATGGAATTCATAGGCCCATGGTCATGGAATTACCATGTGTCTCATTATCCTGAAGCATCTGGATTGATAATTAACAGTCGTTTGTTCAAGCAAGCAATGGCCTCATGGTGACTGTGAAGGCATTTTTAGATGAATTTGGATACATAATCAGTTGATTGCTCTATGGCTGAATGCATTTAAAAACAACAAAGGAGACTGCCCTCAGTAATTTGGGAAGTCTCTTCATCCAATCAGTTAGAGGTCTTAAAAGTCAGAACTGAGAATTTCAGAAGTTTGAAAGAAGAATTTCCATCTCCATTTCAGCCAGCCAGCTGCTCCTGGGGAATTCAACCTCACCTTCATCAGAGTTTCCAGCTCATAGCCTGCCCTATGGAATTCAGGCTTGGCAGTACCTATGGTTATCTAGCCAATCCCTATAAGAAATCTCTTTGTATATGTACATATCCTGTCAGTTCTGTTTCTCTAGAGAGTCCTGTCAAATACAATATTGGCCACATCTAGCTTCTATATTTCAATTTTAGAAAATTTATTTATTTTTTATTTTTTATTTTTAAAGATTTATTTATTTTATTAC
>PVKH010007556.1:0-19896 GCA_004027955.1 Chaetophractus vellerosus | reverse complement strand
GCGACCTGCCCTGCCCGTGGCGGCTCTTGCCCTGTCCGTGGCAGCTTCTTGCCCTGCCCACGGCGGCTCCGGCCCGCCCATGGCGGCTTGCCATTCTCAAGGCGGTCTGCCCGCTAGGAGAGGTCCCCGGGAATCGAACCCAGGGCCTCCCATGTGGTATGCCGGCACCCTATCCACTGGGCTATCCAGCCGGCCCCTCTCTACTTTTCTTGATTTTTTTCCCCTCCATTTTGGTTTCCAATTCCTCTACTTTTCTTTGACACCCTTTCAGTTAGAAAATGCTTTATTATGACTTTCATCTCTGCTATTGCACAAATTATCTCACCTTTTCAGATGACACGACTTTTCATGTAAAAGGCTAAGTAATCAAGTCACCCAGCATCTTCCAAACCTTAGTTACCCTGTATGTTAGTCTTTTTCACTTGTCTCATCTTCTTTCCTTTTTCATTTATTTTTGTTCTTTTTATGATTCTTTAGCAATCTTACCCTGGACCATATAAAGGGCTTTAGTAGTTTCTGAGAAGTAGAAAGAATATATATTTCCTTTGCCCTTATCTATATCTTAAATATGTATCATGCTGATTTGGAGTAGAATAGGCAGCTAATCTCTCAATACTTTTACAGTCCTATTAATAATTGTTTTCATATTCAGATAAAAATGGCCAAATGTAAGGCTCTACCTTGACCAGAAATGAATTTATTTATTTGGTTAGTTATTTTTAAGGAGGTACTGGGGAATGAACCCAGGATCTCAGGACCTTGTACATGGCAAGCAGGTACTCAACCACTGAGCTACATCTGCTCCCCAGTGAGAGTTGTTTTTTTTTCATTTGTTTGTTTGCTTTTGTTTTTAGGAGGTATCAGGGATCAAATCCAGGACCTTGTACATGGGAAGCAGGCGCTCAACCACTTGAGCTACATCTGCTCCCCTGAGAACATTTCAAAAAGGCTTTCTCCCTAGACAAGTAAAATAGATTAAACCACCTGTACTTGCTATGTCATTGTTACTTTGTATTGCACAGCACTTTTAATCATGCGCTTCACTTCCTATTTTGGTTATATTCTTTTTTGGAAAATCAGCTATTGCATGCTTGTTTTGGGGCATGGTAGATTATATTATCCTTTGGAGACCTCTAAAGTGTACACTTTATTGTAGGGAGTAATTGATTCAGAAAGAATGGATTTTGAGCTGTTGCCAGATGATGAGCGCCAGTGTATAAAATGCAAAACTACATGCTTCATGTCTGCCATATCCTGTTCTTGTAAACCTGGCTTGCTTGTTTGCCTGCATCATGTAAAAGAATTCTGTTCCTGTCCTCCTTATAAATATAAACTGCGGTGAGTAGGAAGAATTATTTCTTCTATGGAAAAACACTGAAATGAATCTTAATAAAAGTTCAGTGACATCCCTGTTCCAGGGCTGAAATTTAAGTATAAAACATCTGATTTTCTCCAAATGTACATCAAAACTAAATCTGCTATTCTGTTTCCAGGTATAGATATACTCTGGATGATTTGTACCCCATGATGAATGCATTGAAGCTTCGAGCAGAATCTTACAATGAATGGGCCTTGAATGTGAATGAAGCTTTGGAGGCAAAGATCAACAAGAAGAAAAGTATGTGGCATTGAAAAATATGACTTGGTGATGGGCAAATTGGGCTGATTTTAATGATTTATCAATATACGGATAACTTGAAACAACTTGATCTTATCTTTGGTTAGCTCCTGTCCAGCTAGGTTGCAGAGCATTAGCACAGAAGAGTAAATGAGGTAGACACCTTTACATCAGAGTGAAGTCTTAATATATGAATTGTTCAAAATTGTTTATTTAATGAAAACATTGTTAGAAAACAGAAAGATGTTCTTATACCTCTTTGTCTCAGAAACTAAAGCATTTCACATTTTAAATGGAATCTTAGATTTTACATATATATATATTTTATTTATTTATTTATTTATTTATTTTTATTTTTTTAATTAAAAAATTTTTTTTTTACTAGATCCAGGGACAGAGGCAGCAAAGATGTTAAATTGGGTGGTTTATCACTTCCTGGTTCTAATCAAAGTTAAGGTCTCTGTCACATGTCATTACCTTTGAAAGTCAATCACTACTTCTCTTCCCATTTCTTTCAAAGGGTTTTCACTTACCCTCCTTTCTGTAGCCCAACAGAATCACTCTGCCCCAGAATCACTCTGCCCCTTCATTTCATTATGAGTACTTCTAAGTTACCTGCCAAATGCACAATAAAATACAGGAGGAAGTGGTGGTTCAAGCCACAATAAGAATCTGTATTTGCTTTGTTTTCACGAGTAGTTGTTTTCTATTTTATGTATCATAGAGATTTCAGGTCTTAACATTTCCATATTGAGGGACAGCTCGAGGCACACGTGCTTATTACCCTCCCTACCCTCTCCCCACAAGAAGATAATGAACACATTTATTAATGACATCAAACATTGTATTTAAAATTTTTATTTATGGATAAAAATTGACAAAAACAAACTCCACCTTCATATTTCAACCAGTAGTAATAAAGCATAATGATCACAGGAAAGATGACTTTGTCTTTATTTCTAGGCCTTCTCAGCTTTAAGGCTTTAATTGAAGAATCTGAAATGAAGAAATTCCCAGACAATGATCTTTTGCGTCACCTGCGCTTAGTGACCCAGGATGCAGAGAAGTGTGCTTCTGTCGCACAGCAGTTGCTTAACGGCAAAAGGCAAACTCGGTATGTACTTCTGACAATATGAGTTTGGACTCTGATGGCTAAACTTGGAAACCTACTGTGACTGGCTTTTACTTCTGGATCCCTAAGATGTTGGAACCTGGGAGTGGTGAATATGTATATTCTCCTAAGACTTCTTTGAACCTTTGATTTATAGGTATCGATCTGGTGGAGGGAAATCCCAAAATCAGTTGACCGTGAATGAGCTCCGACAGTTTGTGACACAGCTGTATGCTCTTCCATGTGTCCTCAGTCAAACACCATTGCTAAAGGTAATCATAGAAGAATGTGTGGAAAGTACTTTGGTAGTCTTGTATTTTATAAATAGTAAGGTGAATTGTTAATTTTATAAATGACAGGATTAAATAGTCTTTGGTTAATTTTACATTTATTTGCAGATTTTTTTTTTTTTTAGATTTTATTTTTCATTTATTATATATCCCCCCCTTTCTGCTTGTTCTTGCTGTGTTCATTTTTGTATTTTTCTGTGTCTGCTTGTTTCCCCCCCACTGTGGTGATCCGCTGAGTCAGCTCACTGCGCGGTGGCCTGCCTGCTCACGGCAGCTTGTCCTGCTCACGGCGGCTTGCCCTGCCTGTGGTGGCTTGCCTTCTCGAGGCGGTCTGCCTATTTGCAGATGTTTTAATGACACATTGAGTGGTTTGCCAGTATGTAAAGAGATTATAACAGGTCCACAGAGGAGAGATAAAGTAGGAAATTTTTACATTAAAATGACCAGGAGCTCTAGTTCTCACAGTTGGCATAAGATCTTCTTTTTTTAAATTATTATATATCCCTCCCCCCTTTTCTGCTTGTTCTTGCTCTGTTGATTTTTGCATTCTTCTGTGTCTGCTTGTCTTCCCCCTGCTGCGGCGACCCGCCGAGTCAGCTCATCGCATGGCGGCCTTGCCTGCTCACGGGCAGCTTGTCCTGCCCGCGGGGGCTTGCCCTGCCCGTGGCGGCTTTGCCCTGCCATGGCGGCTTGCCTTCTCAAGGCGGTCTGCCCGCTCAAGGTTCCCAGGGCCTCCCACGTGGTAAACTGACGCTCTACCCATGAGCTACAGCCGGCCCCCATAAGATCTTCTATAGTCAATTTTCTTAGTGATCAGTTTGTGTAGTGCCTCATTTTACCCATATATTATTACTAAAATCAGGTGTGATGGAAATCAGAACTATGAGATATCTCATACCTCATAGAATGGCCATTATTAAAAAAATACAGAAAATAATAAGTACTGGAAAAGGTGTGGAGAAATAGGAACACTCCTTCACTGTTGGTGAGAATGTAGAATGGTTCAGCTTCTGTGGAAGACAGTTTGGTGGTTGCTCAGGAAGCTAAATATAGAACTGCTCTATGATCCAGCAAGCCCTCTACTAGGAATATATCCAGCAGAACTGAAAACAGTGATGCTAACAGACATTTGCACACCGATGTTCATAGAGGCATTATTCACAATTTCCAAGAGATGGAAATAACCCAAGTGTCCATCGAATGGATAAACAAAGTGGTATATGATATGATGGAATACTATGCTGCTATATGAAAAAATGAAATTGGGACTGTATTAGTCAGGGTTCTCTCGGGAAGCAGAATCAATAGGAGATATCTGTCAATGATAAAAGATTTTATGAGAGTGCTCGCTTCGGCAGCACATATACTAAAATTGGCATGATACAGAGAAGATTATCATGGCCCCTGCGCAAGGATGACACGCAAATTTGTGAAGTGTTCCATATTTAAAAAAAAAAATTTTTTTTTATGAGAGCCTCTCACGTGACCGTGGGGGTGCATAAGTCCGGGTTCCACAGGCAGGCTGCAAGACAGGGGCTCTGATGAAAGTCCTATGAAAGGTCCTTGATTAGTTTCTGGGAGAAGTTGGCTGTCCAAAGACGAGCTGGGAAACTCTCTGAATGTTGAAATCACTTCCCCTTTTAAGGCAGTCAACTGATTGGATAAAAGCATCATCCATTCTTGATGCAATCATCTCCCTGATTAATGCAGTTGTAATCAGCCATCCATGCAGTAAACTCACTGGTGATCGAAGTCCATAAATACTCTTGTATTACAATTAGCCCAGTTCTTGCTGGACCTAACTAACACCTGGATACAATTACCTGGCCGAGTTGACACATTAGCCTAACCGTCACAGGGACACACATGATAACATGGATGAACCTTGAGGACATTATGCTAAGTGAAATAAGCTAGACACCAAAGGACAAATATTGTATGCTCTCACTAGTACAAACTACGCAGAATAATAAACACATAGAGTTAAAACCTACACTGTAGGTTACTAGAAGATAGGATTAGGACTGAGGAGGGGTACTGATGCTTAATGTATGTAGAATTTTCACTTAGCTTGACTGTAAAAGTGTGGAAATGGATAGAGTTGATGGTAATATATTATAATAAGTATAATTAACTCAGCTGTTTTATAAATGGGATTGTGGCAAAGGGTGGTAGTCTAGGGATGCAAATGTCAATTGAAAGAAAGCTAGAGAATAATCTAGGGACTGAATAACATAGTGAATGTGGAGATGGATGAGGATTGTGGTTAATGATACAAATACAAGAACATTGTATGTACTAGAACTAATGTATGTCACTATTACAAGGTGGTAAGAATGTAGTGAGGCATGGTAAAATACAATTGATGTAACTTATGGACTATACTTAACAATATTGTAATATTCTTGTATCATTGTTAGAGAAGTTATATCAATGCCAAAGGTCAAAATAATAGGTATGGGATTTTTTCTTTTGGACTAAGGAAAATGTTCAAAGGTTTACTGGGGTGATTACTGCACAATGAAACTGAGAGCCACTGAGTGTACACTTTGGATAGAATGTACGGGCATGGGGCTGTATAACAGTGAACCATGTGGTGGAAGGTAGACTGTGGGTTAACAGTACACATATGAGAGTGTTATCTCATGAACTGTAACAAATGTACAATATTAATGCATACTATTAATAATGGGGGTATGGAAAAAATGTACCAAGTGTATGCTATGAACCATAGTTAGTGGTAATAGTCTAGTCTGATCATATCCTTTCATAATCTGTAACAAATGTTCCACAACATTCTAAGATGTTGGTGGAGGGGTGATGTATGGGAATTTTGCACATTATGCATGATTGTTTTGTAAGCTCACAACTTCTCTCATTAAAAAAAAAAAAAAGAAAAAATTCAGTGAGGTGAGAAATCACATTGAATATGCACTGAAAATTATGAATATGAAAGAAGCCAATTACTGAAATTATTGTTTTGATCAAAGCAGCATTGTGTGTTTTTTTAGGACCTCTTGAATCGTGTGGAGGATTTCCAACAGCATAGCCAGAAACTACTATCTGAAGAAATGCCCAGTGCTGCTGAGCTGCAGGACTTGCTAGACATCAGCTTTGAATTTGATGTTGAACTTCCACAGCTTGCTGAGATGCGTATTCGCCTGGAACAGGCCCGTTGGCTGGAAGAGGTGCAGCAAGCTTGCCTAGACCCTAATTCCCTTACTTTAGATGATATGAGACGTCTCATAGACCTAGGAGTGGGGCTGGCCCCATATTCAGCAGTGGAGAAAGCTATGGCCCGGTTGCAAGAACTGCTCACTGTGTCAGAACACTGGGATGACAAAGCAAAGAGTCTTCTCAAAGCCAGGTAAAAAACCAAGTGCATCTCTCTCCCTTGGAGGAATGTTGGATAATATATATCCATCTTAAAGCATAGAGCACAGTAAATTAGCACGTAGTAAGTGTTCAGGAAACATTAGCTGTGGTTTACCATGTACATGTAGAAATAGCTAGGATATTTGGGGCTGCTTTAGAACTTAGGTAAAAGAATATTAATTTTTTCTTAAAACTGATTATGAAATGAATGATGCAAATGGAAATGCATCTAGAATTGGTTTAATAAAATTTCCCTGGACCCAGATAATACTATCTTTGAGAGAGGAAAAGTTTTACAAATAAGTGGAAGTGTTTAAACCCATAGGTGAAAAATGATGTCCTAAGGAGTCTTAAGGTGAAAATGTCTGAAAGTTAACATGCACTGTTCTGTAAAGACAGTATAGATAATTTCCAGCAGAAAGAGGACTGTACATTTGTACTGTTGCTTATACTACCTTGTAATTCAGGGTATCTTATCTAGATTTGATTGGACTCAGGCTTAGCCACCTGAGAGAAAGAAGGGAACAAAGCCCCTCCCTGCCTTTCTAATAGATCTTAATCAATCCAGTTGACAACATAAAGCACAAGTAAGTATTTAGGCTTTAGATGTTCATTTATAATAAAGCACAAAAAATATCTAGGTTATAGATGTTCTTTTATCTTCTTAAGATAGAGGTCAGAGTTATTAGGTACTGTGCATTGAGCGTGCTGATATTTTGGGGAATTATAATTTTTGTTGTGAAAATGTATGAGCCTTGACAGTGTATCTATCTTTAGAATATAGGGAATTTTCTACAAATGGAAATTTGTGGTTACACCATCATAAAACCAGGAATAAGTGGAACTTAGTTGCTTCACTGAGTCATTTGCTTTTTTGAATTTTAGATGCTTTTAAGTCTTAAGCCACCATTTGAAACCAGTAAAATAGACATACTGTATTTCCTCTGAAATGATTTTTTTCTTCTCTCTAGTAACCATAAGCAAATTGAACTATCAGATAAAATGCTAAGTAATTTTTATGTTTAATTTTCATAGACCACGGCATTCATTGAACAGCCTTGCTGCAGCAGTGAAAGAAATTGAAGAGATCCCTGCATATCTGCCCAATGGTGTGGTTTTGAAAGACTCCGTGCAGAGAGCCAGAGACTGGCTTCAGGATGTGGAGGCCCTGCAGGTGTTTTTTTTTGTTTTGTTTTTTTTTAATGCCTTGAAAATTATAAGAGCATCTATAATTTACCAATATACATGAAAAGCTATAAAGGATAATATGCTGGATCTCAGTCCATAGATATTCATTATGTAGGGTTTAACTAATTTTCTCTAACCTTATTTAGACATACTTAAGGCTTAGACAATTCAACTAACTTTTTCTGGGAGCCAGAGAGCCTCCCATGCAAACTTGAGTAAACCCATTATTGGGAATCGAAGAGAAAGCTAAAAATGGGGTTTTGAGAGGAGATGTAGTTTTTGATCCTTGATAAGTATGACTGACTCATGGAGATTTGTTGGCTAGTGACCAACATTGGAATGTAGATGATGAAGAATAGCAGATTCAGTGAATCTAGTTATATGATTACATGGCCAAACTAGATCCAAAGGCCCAGAATTTTCACCAGTAGAGACTTAAACAAAAGTGCCCCCTTCAACCCTATTAAAGAAAAGCAACAAAACAAAAAAAATACCTTGAGAATTATCACCAAGTACTTGTGGCCCTATGCTAGATATTATACTCACTGACTTGCCTGCAAGTTTAAAAGAAGATCGTGGTGGTGGGGGTCTTCCTTTACTTCTTTAATCATTTACAAACCGATAGGTCTTGTGGATCCAGTGAAGAAAAAAGATCTTTGAATTATTTAATGGGCTAGGTTTTAAAAAATGTATTTTATACTAGTCTTGAGTCTCAAGGTCTGTTTTTTGGAAGCCACCAGATTCTAGGAATGAAAGAATATTTGGATTTCTGAATATTTATGTAATTTTAAGTGGTGCTAATTGACCAGTTACGAATAAGAAGTGCCAGGCAGGACAATTCTTTACACATGTTGATAACAAAGCATTTGGTCATCTGTTCTAGTTTATAGGGAAGGGAAGATACATTGAGATTACAAAGGAAAACTAAGGAAGGCATTTACTATGCACATAAAATTCCTTAATGGAAGTTTTAGATTCAGGTGTTTGTCAGTCATTGTTGAAACATGGTTCCCCTTTTTACTTGGTAGCAGTCCAGAGGTGAAGTCATGGCAATAAAGAGAAACTAGAATGTGAAATTAAGAAAGAGGACATGCTTCTGGATAGGTTTGCTCCCTTCATATTTTGTGATGTATATGCTACTTAGTGCTGTTTGGAAAAGTGCACATAAATGCAAAAAGCAAGTTTTACTTCATTCCTGAAATAATAGCTTAGACTTTTTGACTTGCATCATGTATTTAAGGAGTAATAGATGTGACTAACAATAAGGAACCACTTGATATTTGATAGTTTTAAAAAATATTATCCAGCATTCTGCTTTATATGTAGCAAGCACTCTGTATATTTCTAAATTGAATATAATAGAAATAACATGTAATTTGTGAGTCATCTTTTTCATTTTAAGTATCCAGCAGAACATTTATGCCCTAAGAGGTTTTTTTTTTTTTTTTGTTTGTTTTTTTTACTTTTTATTTTGAAATACTTTCAAACTTGGAAGACTGTTATAAAAATAATATAAACCCCATACATAGAATTCTAGCATACCCCTAATTTCCCAGATACCCAGGTCCACCAATTTTAACATTTTATAACATTTTACCATTCCTTTCTCCTCCCTCCCTCTCTCCCTCCCACCCTCTCTCCCTCCTTTCCATCCATCCATTTATCAGTGCATTTTCTGAATTCTTAAGCATAGGTTGTGTACATTTTAAGTGCTCCTTGAATACTTACTGCTACCATGTTCATTTCCTAAGAACAGGATATTCACTTTATAACCTGCTTAAATGGAGTTATCAAGTTCCAGAAATTTAACATTGATGTAAAGCTTGTAGTCCATATTCTAGTTTTTTCCATATACCCCGATAATGTCCTCTCTCTCTCTTTTTTTAAGAGAAGTTGTAGGATTCCAGAACAATCATGCATAAAATACAGAATTCCTATATGCCACCCTATTATTAACACCTTGCATTGTTGTGGTACATTTGTTAAAATTGATGAAAGCACATTTTTATAATTGTACTATTAGAGTCTATGGTATAATGTAGAGTTCATTGTGTAGTATAGTTCCATGTATTTAAAAAAAATTATCATATTTAAAACATAACACTTCTTTAACCACACTCAAATATATACTTCAGTGCTGTTAATTATGATCACAATGTTTTGCTACCAATAGCCGTTACCAAAAACATTTACATCATTCCAAATAGGAAGTCTATACATTTCCAGTAATGTCCTTTTGAGCCATTTCTCCTGCCTTACTAGATCCCATCCATGATCGTGACTTGCATTTAATTGTCATTAGTTGACAATTAACATTAGTTGACATTAGTTGCTCTTTTTTTAAATTGTGGAAACATATATACAACATGAACTTTCCCATCTCAACCACTCCCAAGCGTAGCATTCAGTAGATTAATCATATTAGTCCTTACCACCTCCCTTTGCTAAAACTTTCCCATCTCTCTAAACAGAAACCTATCCTGCCTCTAACTCATGGCAACCTGTATTGTAATTTGTCTCTATGAACAAGCATATCCTCCAATATTTTCTTTGTCATTACCATGGGGCTTAAATTTAACATCCTAAATTCATAATACTCTGTTTGATACCATCTTAATTTCAATAGTATATACAAACTATGTTCCTATACTCTTCCATCTCCCCATCTTTACATAGTTCTTATCACAAATTACATGTTTATGCACCGAATCCCAAACTACTGATTTATCCCATTTGGAGTTTGTCAAGTGTCTTGGATGTGTGTATTCATGTCTTTCCGAAAATTTGGGAAGTTTTTAGCCATTATTTCTTTGGCTGTCCTCTCAGGTCCTTCTCCTTCTGGGGCTCCCACAATGAGTATATTCATATACTTGATGGTATCCCATAAATTCCTCAGGCCCTATTCACTTTTTTTTTCTTTGTTGCCTTTTTTTTTTTGGAAGTACTGGGGATTGAACCCGGGACCTCGTGTGTGAGAAGCTGGCACTCAACCACTGAGCTACATCAGCTTCTCTGAGTTGGTTTTTTCGTGTTTTGCTTGTTGTTTTTTCAGGAGACACTGGAAACTGAACCCAGGACCTCCCATGTGGGAGGCGGGCACTCAACTGCTTGAGCCACATCTGCTCCCTCACTTTTCTTCATTCTTCTTTGCTTCTCAGACTGGATGATTTCAATTGTCTTATCTTCAAGTTCACTGATTCTTCTGCCAGCTCTAATCTGCTGTTCAACCCCTATAGGGAATTTCAAATTTCTTTTACTGCGGTATGCAGCTCTGTTTGGTTCCTTTTCATAATTTCCATCTTTCTATTGATATTTTTTTAATTCATCTATTGTTTTACTGATTTCCTTTAGTTCTTTGTCCATGTTATCCTTTAGCTCTCTGAGTATATTTGGGACTTTTTGTTTGTTTGTTTGTTTGTTTGTTTTTAAGTCTTTGGTAAGCTTCAGGTCTGGTCCTCCTCATTGGTAATTTCTAATGCCTTGATTTTCACCTTTGCCTGGTCCATCACTTCCTGTTTTTTGTACATTTTGTAGTCTTGTGTTGAAACCTGGACATGTTGATATTTGAATGTATTATCATTGGAAGTTGGACTCTGAGACACCTATTCATTAAGCTTATATCCAGTTAGTATATAATTGAGCTTCCCTTGAATGCCAGGAACTAAAAAAAGGAAAAAAGAAAACACCTTTCCCAGTCTTTGCAGACTGACCTGTGGGAGTGTTCTTCTTCAGAGCTTATCCATACAACGAGATTGAAGAATAGTTTGAGGCCAAAGTATAGGTGCCTTACTGATCCTTCCTGTTTATGTGTCTTGTTTTGGGCCTGTGCCTATAGCCCTAGGAACTCCCCCATTTATACAGATATACCTCTTTCCCAGGAAACAGTTTTCTTCGTGTCCTGGGCACTGCACTTAGTGCTACAACCAGCAGTTCCCTTACCCCAGGCAACATGACTTGACTGTTCTCCACAGTACTCTATGAGCCACATAGGGCAAGTGTTGGGATGGCAAGTCCCATAGGCCACCACCAGACATATTGTACCAGATACACATGTTTCCATTATGTGCACAAAGGTTACCAGGGAATGTGGTCTGTGCTTTTTCTCACTTTTACATAGTTATTATTTTTTTCTTTCTAAATTGTAATAATTTTTCTTGATTTATTAGGCTGGAGGACGTGTCCCAGTGTTAGACACACTCATAGAACTTGTTGCACGAGGCCGATCTATCCCAGTACATCTGAATTCTTTACCAAGACTGGAGTCACTAGTTGCTGAGGTTCAGGCTTGGAAAGAATGTGCTGCTAATACATTCTTGACTGAGAATTCTCCATATTCTCTCTTAGAGGTAAGTTTGCAACCAGTGCATCTACAAGACCTCAGATATTGTAGCCTGATTAAAATATGCAGTCCAGCACATACAAAGATTACATCACTGATTCATCTATGTTCTGTGAGTGATTTTTCTAGTAGGAACAAGGAGATACTTCTAAACTTATGGTAAAGCAACTTTTAAATGTTTTCTGGGGGCCGGTTAGATAGCTCAGTGGATAAGAGCGCCGGTATACCACATGGGAGGCCCTGGGTTTGGTTCCCGGGGACCTCTCCGAGCGGGCAGACGGCCTTGAGAAAGGCAAGCCACTGTGGGCGGGGCAAAGCGGCCGTGGGCAAGGCAAAAAGCTGCCACGGGCAGGGCAGAGCCCCCACGGGCATGGCAAAGTCACCCGTGAAACACGGAGCTGCCGCCTGTGAAGCGCAAAAGCCGGGCAGCCTGCAAAACACGGAGCACTGCTGCCCGCAAAACATGGAGCGGAGCCGCCCATGAAAACGGAATGGAGCCACCCACGAATGGAGCGAGCCACCTCCGCAGAGGGCCGACTCAGCGTGTCGCTGCAAAAGGCGGGGGAGACAAGAAGCAGACATAGAAAAAACACAGAAGAATGGACACACAGCAAGAGCAAGCAGAAATGGGGGTGGGATATGTAACCGAAAAAAAAAAAAGTTTTCTGGATACCTTTAGGATAATATTCAATGTCTAAGGAAGAATGTTTTTTTCCTATTTATGAATTTCCTCAATCTTGTTGAAATTGAACTTTTAACCTTGGCTGTGCTTCACCAACTTAACTGGTAAATGATCTCACCTATTCAACATAAAGCACCTTAGCTGCACTGTGCATTTTCTGATGAACTGATACTGATCACACATCATGGCTAGAATAGGTATGTAACACATTTACTTATTGCTTAATTGAATCTGGAATCAAAGTCAATCCTTTGTAAGAATTTATTTATTTGTTTTTTTAGGAGGTACCAGGGATTGAACCCCAGACCTCGTACATTGGGAGCTACATCTGCTCCCTTCCTTTTTTTTTTTTTCCCTGAAAGTAGAGGAGTATCTTCTGGCCTCAGAGCTGCATTTTCCTAAGAAAATGTTAGATATTAAGAAATTTATATCCTTCTCACTACTTAGACTTTTATTTTGGAACTTCCAAATGCTTTATCTGAAATCCATTTTATAAATAGTTGTGCTTTATCCCACTTTAGGTGCTATGTCCTCGATGTGATATTGGCGCTTTGGGATTGAAAAGGAAGCAGAGAAAGTTAAAGGAGCCCTTGCCAAGTGGAAAGAAGAGAACCACCAAATTAGAGAGTCTGAGTGACCTGGAGAGAGCTTTAACTGAGAGCAAAGAGACTGCTTCAGCTGTATGTAGTGGGCCCCTCCCTCCTCCTCCCTTTACTTTCTCTGTTGTTGGGGCGAAGCAGTGGGGAGGAGTGCTAATTTCTAACCCACCCTTGTTTGTAGGAGTATTGGGAAGGCAGAGAGAAGAAAGGCTTTAAAATTAGACCAATTTTACCAAATAAACTTTCTGAAAATTGTTTGTTAAATGTAAAAGATTTGAATAGAAGATACGCAGAGGTGTAGAAGAGTCAGGGAAAAGCCTTCCAGTTTGAGAACTCTTGTCTTGTCAGTGCCCATGAGTTGATCTAGGGATGTTGACTGTGGAGATCAAGGCTAACAGATATGTGAAACTGCAATGCCAACTTACTAAATTTACAATAAGAAATATACTTAAAAGTGTATCAGATCCTTATTTGAGCCTGACCTGCATTCCTTGGGGAAATTGGCCAAAGAAACTGGACATTAAATTTGAGGTGGTAGTCACTAAGTCTAACATGGCTTATGATTCGAATTTGCCACCCTTGGATGCTGTTTTTATTTCCTGGGTCTATAATGAGTAAATTTGTAATGCTTGGATTTGTTTATATATTGGATAGTATATAGATGTTTAATCTATTTATGTTAAAAAGTTCCATTTATGAACAGTTTATAAATAATATTCAGAAATGTGTTCAGAATCACATCAACTTTTTACTGTGAAGTTGATTCTATGTGTGTGTTTATTTTCAAGTCATTCATACAGGTTACTGAATTCAGCACTTTCCTATAACTTGGCTTTCTTTACAAGGAGAGACTTTACAATTTGAATGATTACAACTTTCTGCAGAAAAGCAACCTTACAAATTACTTGCCTTTACCTTTGCCCTGATAGTCTTATTTAATAGCTTGTGTGGGTGTACGAAAAGTCTGGTAAAGTGATTTCTACCTAAATTTTTCACGAAGGATCCGGTTTTTATTTTCTATATTGCTGTGTCCGGCACTACTTAATGCTGAAAGATAGTAAGAAACATAGATTACTATTGCATAGTGGCTGCTGTTAGAGGTTTGTCTGCCTCAAGTACCTTTCTAGAAGCACACAAAAGCTAAGGGAACAAATAGAGAACCCTAGAACTTTCTATACATAGGATGTGAAAAGGTTGTATGTTTCAAGATAGGTGAATTTTCTCGGAGATAAATGTGGACTTTTAAGAAGTGGTGTGGGGAGGCAGCTGTGGCTCGATTTGTTGGGCTGCTGTTTACCATATGGGAGGCCCCGGGTTCAATATCCCAGGGCCTCCTGGTGAAAGAGCTCCCGTGCGGTGCGGAGGGCTCGGGGCCCACGCGGCAAGACAAGCAGCAAGAGCGGGGGTGGGGGGGTCGTAAATAAATAATAATAGTTAAAATTAAAAAAAAAAAGTGGTGTGTACTACTAGACCTGACGGACATTCTAGAACACTTCATCTAGCAACAGCAAAATGTACATTCTTAAGTGCACACAGATCATTCTCTAGGATAATCATATGTTAGGTCCCAAGTCTCAATAAATGTTTTTTTTTAAAGATTTATTTTTATTTATTATATATCCCCCCCTTGCTGCTTGTTCTTGTTGTGTTCATTGCTTTTGCGTTCTACTGTGTCTGCTTGTCCCCCCTGCTGTGGCATCCTGCCGAGTCAGGTCACCACGTGGCAGCCTGCTTGCAGCGGTCTGCCTGCTCGAGGAGGCCCTGGGAACTGAACCTGGGGCCTCCCATATGGTAAACCGGAGCCGTACCAATTGAACTACAGCTGGTTCCCTCAATAAATTTTAAGCATTGATATCATACAAAGTATCTTCTCCAACCACAGTGGAATGAAGCTAGATATCAATAACAGGGAGAACTGGAAAAATCATAGGTAGAAATGAAGCAGTGTACTCTTTTTATTTTCTTTTTCAAATCACTTTTATTGATATGTACTCATAAAGTATACAGTCTCTCCATCAATGGTATTAAGTTTAATCACATAGTTGTATATTCATCACTTCAATATTTAATAGAACACTTTCATTATTCTACTACTAATAATAATAAAAGATGAAAAAATAGACAAAAAACTCTACCCCTTAATAATCACCTCTATTTTTCCCCTGCCGTACACAGCTGCTATTCTGTTTCCGTCTCTCTAATTTATTTGTATTTACATTTTATCTAGATGGAGTCAAGCAATATTGTAGTATCTTTCATCTAGTTTTTTTTTCCACTTAGTCTATTTCCTTTTTTTCCCTTAATAGAAGATTATTAATATATTACTATACACTACTGTCCATAGTTTGCTTTGGTTGTACTTTTGCTTGATATTAATATCTTCTAACATTAATGTACATATGTTCAGTTTCAAAGAAAAACAATCTTATATATGAATATTACCCATACTTCTATTTCACATGAGGTTTAACTGTGGTCTATAGTCCCATGTTACATTTTTTAGCTTTCCTTCTAGTAATATACATGACCTTAGACTTTCCCTTTCAACCACTGTTGTACCCCTATATTAGCACTGCTAGTTACAGACACTATGTTGTGCTTTCACTATTTCTATTCATTTCCAAAGATTTACGAACAACCTTTTTACCAATTCTGCACATACTAAACTTCAGCTTTCCATTGTCTAACCTTAGTCTCTTTTCTGTTGGACCTATATTCTAGTTATTAAGTCCATGAGTTTACACAATTATATTTAATCCACAATAGCACAATCATACAGTATTTGTCTTTTTGTGTCTGGCTTGCTTCATGACTTCATTTCTTCTGCGTAATAGTCCATCATATGTATGCACCAAAATTTGTCCATTCATAGCTTGATGGACACCTGAGTTGTCTTTTGGTAGTTGTGAATAATGTGTTATGATCATTGTATGCAGATGTCTGTTCATGGCACTGCTCTCCGTTCTTCTGGGTATATATCTAGTAGTGGTATTGCCTAGGTCACATGGCAGATCTGTATTCACCTTCCTTAGGAACTGCCAAACAGCCTTCCACAGTGGCTGTACCATTCTATATTCCTGCTAACAGTGAATAAGCATTCCTATCTCCCCCACACCTTCTCCAACACTTATAGTTTTGTCTTTTTTTTTTTTTTTTTTAACTATTTCTAAAGAAGTTTTAGATTACGGAAAGGTTACATCAAAATTATAGGGGATTCCCACATATCCCATCCACTCCCCCTCACATTTTCCCCTATTAACATCTTTCATTAGTATGGTAGATTTCTTGCAATTGATGAACAGATATTGAAGCAAGGTTTGACAAAATGTACAGTGGCTTGTATCCATCATTGCAATGTCATGCAAAGCAATTCTAATGTCCCCAGAATGCCCCATGTTACACCTATTCTTTCTTCTCCCTCCCCTCAGAACCTCTGGTGACTACCATCTTTTTATGAGTGTTGAAGTTCTTCCATTACTAGAATAATAAGTCTACTTTGGTCCATAGTTGCATTCCCCCCTTATGTTTGTTCATGCCTCAATCTTGAGGATTTGGGGATGGTGATGCCCGCTCTGTTTCCGATTGAGTCCAATGAACTGGAGAGTAGGTGTTGTGTCCAACTCTGCTGAGATACAGGGCTCAACCGGCATATGAACAGACTGAAGATTTAAGTCTCTGGGACATAAGGTTATTGGGTATAGTGCTAATTATAGGTTCAGATAAAAGTGGCAGAAGAACCGTGTGTAGAGAAATTATTAATGAGTCTTAACTCGGTTACATTGGGGAGATAGGTTAACATATATTCCAAGGTAGGGCCCCCAATGGGGTACCAATTTCCTGGGGTTGACTGCCCTACCTATAGGGTCCAAATATCTCTAGAGCTCTCAGGAGCACACCAGCTTGAGCCATTGCTTACTGTGGCAGATGTGCGTAAGTGTAACCTCTGGAATGACCTCCCAGCTAACCTTGAAATCTCTTAGTTGTAAAAACTATTTTGTATTTAATAAGTCCCGCTTTTGGTTAAGGTGTTCTTCCAAATATATCACTAGTTGGCACTTGGTAATAATCCCTCACTGCCGGGAGATCCATCCCCGGGTGTTATGTCCCATGTGGGGGGAAGGCAGTGAGCCTATATGCTGAGTTTGGGTTAGAGAGAGACCACATTTGAGTAACAGGGATTTCAGGAGGTAACTCTTAGGCAATATATATTACTAAGCTCAGTTTCAGTTTTACAAGCATAAGGTTCATAAGTACAATCAATTAATATCAAGGGTCTGGCGTATTGATCTGTCCTCTTTCACTAGGCACTGTCTATGTACTCTAGAGATTTTTGCCACTCTATTAGAGAATGTAACAGGACTCCCCAGGATGGGAATTTAATATTTGTTGGTTATTGTGAGTCTCCACCCACTTAGATAACACTCCATGACCGCATGAACAGAATCATATTCCATAGAGGCATTCCTCGGGTGTATCCTTCCCCACACATCCCCCCACCACTGACACCCAGCACCAGTGATCCTTCCCTGCCATAGTTATAATGTTTCTCTAATCCAAAATCTCCCCCAAAACAAAGCCAAAATTTTTTTTTTGCATTGTGCCTTTCATCACCATAAGATCTGTTATCTTTTATGTATCTTTACGTCTTTTTAATAGTGGCCATTCTAAGAGGTGCAAAATGATATCTCATTGTAGCTTTGATTTGCATTTTCCCTAATTGCTAGTGATGTTGAATATATATTTTTTTAATTTATTACATATCCCCCCCCTTTCTGCTTGTTCTTGCTGTGTTCATCTTTTGCGTTCTTCTGTGTCTGCTTGTCTCCCCCAGCTGCAGCGACCCGCCGAGTCAGCTCACCGCGCGGCGGCCTTGCCTGCTCGTGGCGGCCTGCCCTGCCCACGGCGGCTTGCCTTCTCAAGGCGGTCTGCCCGCTTGAGGAGACCCCGGGAACCGAACCCGGGGCCTCCTATGTGGTAAACCGGCGCCCTACCAATTGGCTACAGCCAGCCCCTTGAATATTTTTTAATGTGTTTTTTTTGCCATTTATATTTCTTCTTTGTACAAATGTCTATTCAAGTCCTTTGTCCATTTTTAAATTGGGTTGTTTGTCTTTTTATTGTTGAGTTACAGCATCTCTATATATCATGGATATTAAACCCTTATCAGATATGTGATTTCCAAGTATTTTCTTCCATTGAGTCAGCTGCCTTTTCACCCTTTTATCAGAGTCCTTTGAGGTACAGAAGTGTTTAATTTTGAGGAGGTCCCATTTATCTATTTTTACTTTGTTGCTTGTGCTTTGGGTATAAGTACCAAGAAACTACCACCTACCACAAGATCTTGAAGATATTTCCCTGTATTTTCTTCTAGTAGTTTTATGGTCCTGGCTTTTATATTTCGTCTTTGATCCATTTTGAGTGGATTCTTGTATTGGGAGTGAGATAGGGGTCCTTTTTCTTTCTTTCGGTTATGAATATCCACTTCTGCGAGCACCGTTTGTTGAAGAGACTGTTTTGTCTCGTTAATGTGGACTTGGTAGGTTTGTCAGAAACCAGTTGGCCATAAAGGTGAGGGTCTATTTCTGGACTTTCTATTCCACTGATCAATGTGGCTATCTTTATGCCAATATCTTGGTGTTTTTTGACAACTGTAGCTTTGCAGTATGATTCAAGGTCAGGCAGTGAGAGTCCTCCCACATTGCTCTTCATTTTAGGATGTTTTTGGCTTTTTGGGTGCCCTTTCCTTTTCAAATACATTTTGTAATTGCCTTTTCTATTTCTGTAAAGTTGGCTGTTGGAATTTTGATTGCTATTTGTGGCAGTTGTGATTATTTTATGAATCCCCAAAACAGAAAGATTATGTTTGTAAACTAATCTATTCCTCTGTGTGCAATGCCCTTTGATTGCATTAGATTCAGCTGAGATGTCTTTGATTAAATTACCTGTTAAGATTAGGGCTTCATTTTGACCACATCAGTAAGGCGTGACTCAGGTTGATTCCCCACTCTCTTGGTGGGCCAATATAAACAGACACTCACTCAAGAAAACATGGGAAGAGAGAGAGCTCTGTCATTTTTGACCCTGGGGCCCCAGAGAGAGATGGACCATTTGCCTGATACCTTACAACTGACTTTGGGAAAAGAGCAGAGACTGATATAGAAAGCCTGGAAAGAAATGAGCCCTATGCCAGCCTGCAGCTGAGAAAGGAAGCCCAGAGGGGAAGGCTGAAACCTTGCAGAAATCAGTGACCATCTTGTTTCAACATGTGGCAACTGACTTTGGTGAGAAAGCAACCTTGAGTTGGATTCTTTAGGGCCTTGTAACTGTAAGCTTTTGCCCCAAATAAATACCCATTATAAAAGCTAACAGATTTCTGGTACTTTGCATTAGCATTGCTTTGGCAGACTAATGAAGTATTGCATTGAGTCTGTAAATAAATTTGGATAGGCTTGACATCGTCATGATATTTAGTCTTCAAACCATGAACATAGAATGCCCCTTTCCATTTGATTAGGTCTTCTTTTATTTCTTCTAGCAAAGTTATAGTTTTCTGAATACAGGTTTTTGGTTAAATTGATTCCTAACTATTGAGTCTTTTTTTTTTTTTTTTTTTAAATATATCCTCTCCCCCTCTCCCCCTCTGCTTGTTCTTGCTGTGTTCATTTTTGTGTTCTTCTGTGTCTGCTTGTCTCCC
>PVKH010007555.1:0-20111 GCA_004027955.1 Chaetophractus vellerosus | reverse complement strand
TTGGGAAATCTTATCACTAAAGAATGGGAACAAGGCTAAGACAGGACATGGAGGATGAAGACAGGATTTCCCAATTTCTGAGATTCCAGGAGTTCTAATTACATCTTATCTATATAGCTATGTAGCTATCTCTCTATCTCTATCTCTATATCTATATCTATATTTATATATGTGCTTATTTATCTTTAGGCAATTTGACTAGAGCTCACCTAAGAATTTTTTACTTGTAAATTTGGTATTACTATCTGGAGGTAGGAAGATATACATCAAACAAACAGACACAAATAGAAAGCCTGTAGCTTCAATTAAATGTTTTCTGCCATGAGTCACACACGGAAACACAGAAACACCAAAATATAGAACTTATTAGTTTAAACTCTTATTTTGTACATTTTTCTGTAAATTCTCATTCTGATACAAAGACATAAAAGATTTAACATGTGAGATTTAATTCTGTTTCTCTTCTCTTTTACAATATAAACCTAATTATAATAGTTTTCTAGCTAAGAGTTCCATTTTTCTAGTTATTGTTCCCCAGATTCCAATTTATGTTGGGGCCAGGCTGTATTACAAAAGAATATCATCCGTTCCTTTTTCATTGATTCATAACTAAACATAGACCAATTATGCAAAATACATTTTAAAGTACTGCAGTCAGAAGTACTATCAGCATTTTTCACAATGGGCCACCCGAAGATTTCCAAGGGTTAGATCTACTTGCAGGACTCGAAGCTGATTTCTAACCCTTGTAAGCTCACCTAACACTATCAAAAGATAGTGTTACTCACCCAAACGATGTCTACTCCCAGAACTGTTTCTTTCCTCAAAATAGCAGGAAGTGCCAAAGGGCCTGGAGTGCCAGCCAGGGGGATTCTGATCGTATAGCCTCTAGACAATAAGGAAGCAGCCCTAGTAGTTATACGTTAAAGCACTTTGTTTTTTTCAAAATTGCTCAATATATAAGAATGATTTGCAAATATATTAAAATAATGCATTACATAAAGTCCTTCCCTTTATTTTTGCTCATTGGGATATTCCAGTGAAAGATGACAAAATATGTGCTCCCATCAAAATGAATATTTTGGCAAAAAGACTGTGATATATATATATATTTTACTCTAAAGTGCCCACTTTTACAGAATATATTTTCCAAGTTGTGTTGATCCATCTAACAAAGAATGCTACGGAGTCTGTAATTGACTTAGACCTTTTTTGGATTTGCAGTAGAGGATCAAAGTAATAATAAGGAAAAAATTTTAAAATAGGCCATATTGCCTTAATCTTGTATTTGTTCTTTTAAAGGATGCAGACTGAATAGGAATAAACAAAGAAGCAATGCAGATACTTATTCTATGAATCACAATCAAGACTTAGAAATGGCACAATTTGAGGAATGCATGTGGACTGCTGTCCAAACCAATGTCTGTTATTTATCCAGGTAAAAGATTTTTTTTCCTTTTTTATGTGAGAATATGGAATAAATGAAAATATTTTCCCTTCACTCCCCAGTATTCTAGTTAGAAGTTCATTTGAATTGAATTAATTCAATTCATTTTGTTTCCTGATGTAGTGGATTTAATATTCTGGGTATTCTTTGAAAACATGGTTGAATGAATTTTTGAATGAGAATTGTCAAATTCTAATTCTGGACCTTAAATACATGATTTTTACAACCTGTAGAAGGAAATGAGTCCAGGGTTCTTTAACATGGTTTCTAAATTCGTGAGGCATGTTGAACGCTGTAGTAAACTTATATTGGCATATCAAATGTTGGCAGTTTTGAACATGACTTTGTAAAAGTGTGCATGTTTGGGGTACAGATAAGGCTGAAAATGCCTGTAAGAAAGGATTTTTTTTTCAATCTTTACTGTAGTGACCAGAATGCTTTAATGCACATTTCTAGATTGGATATATTGTTTATAGAAATAAACTTTTTAAAAAAGTTTCATAGTTCTCAATTTCCATGGAAAATAGAAATCTTCTTGACATTTAGTATAAACGTTTAGATGCGACGTTGAACTGAACTTTTTGTCTACACCTACCCACCTATTCAGTATCCAGAATCAAACATAAATGAGCATGAAAAGATTAAAACATTGTAGAGTGCTTCCTTCTCCAGCTGCTTAAAGGGGTTTTATGATAGCCTCATAATTATTCTAAAGTATTTTATTTAAGAACAAACCAATACACAAAGCATAAATTTTTATTTGGGCTCTTCAGGAACAGAATCAAAACTTGTAAGCCTCATTACGGTTTAAAGTTGAAGATAATGTGAAAAATTAATTTTTATATGCATTTATTTTCTCTTCATTTTGTAAAAAAAAATTGTTGATGATTCACAAACCTCAAAATATTCTTAGTTACTTGCCCACAAAGGTGGAATTTAAAGCTAAGCTCTTCCTGTTTTTCCTTGAAGCACTTTGTTGAAAATGAAGCTTTGCAGGAGTAGCAGTGGCCAAATACATACCAGGATACTTCATAGGAGACATAAAGCCATTATGAAGGCAAAGGATGAAAAGAGACGTTTATAACTTAGTTGATTCCATTAATTTTTTTTTTTTCATCCTGGCATTTTCAAATCTCAAAATGTATTTACACTATCTGTAGAGTGAGTTCCTACAATGGTGCATCACGGGAACACAGATTCAGGGCACAACAGATTCTTTGCAAATAATAAAGAATCCAGAAAAGGCTAATAATCTTTTTGAACAAAGAATCCAAAAGAGCAGTGGAAGAAGCCACATCATGGCTGTTCTCCCTGGGTGGCCGAAAACAGCTCCTTTTCAGGGTTGGTGGAAGGCAGCTGCACATGCCCCACTTCGAGTCGGAGAAAAGAGACAAATCTATAACATTTGAGTGGTTTTTATCCATCTCAGGGCGGAAGAAGCGGGCCCTGCCACTAAAATTTCTGTTCTGATAAGCGTCTAGGGCTGCTTCCCTCTGGTCTAGGTCTAGCCAGGCCTTTTCATTAAACTTAATATCTCCCCCAGATTGTAGAATGGCAGACAATAGAAAAGCAGGGAGAGGGTAGAAGGCCAGAAGATGGCTGCTTAGCCTGAGTTTGTGACTTCCCCATACAAGGAAGTGGGGGTCAGTGAGGTCTGGGTGATGGTTGCTTAACAGGTATCTATCAATTACATTTATTTCATTCTCTACAGCAGTTTTCATAATTGTAACTACCATTCCTGAGGGCCTTCTGTATACTAGTAAATGGACACTCAGGAATTGACTTAACCATTTCAACAAGTTGTTAATATAGGAATTATTAACCCATTTTACAGATGAGGAAATCAAACTCAAAATGCTAAGCTTTTTCAAGAACACAGTTGGAGAAAATCTATTTGGAGCCAAAGTTTGGCTCAGAGAAAGCTTTTATTCTAAATTATGATGATGGTATTTTAAAAAAGATTAATTTGCAGCAAAGCCCTGCTATGATTCAGATATGTGCCATTAATATGGGAAAGTATAGTTTTTTTCACTCTTCTTTTAACTTAGTTTTGTTTTTCAGAAAATCTAAAAGTATCTTCTGGCCAATTATGTGTAATTTTGGGTCTGTTTTGTTAAAAGATCCAATTATACCTATGGCTCTATGATAGCAACTCAGAATAAAGTAATATGTACTTTTATATTCTTAGAATTCTCCCAAAAAATTTAATCTAGCCACACATTCTCATAGACCATTTGTAATGAAGAACATAGAAAGAACTGGTAGTGCCAAGTAGAAAGTAACAGATAGGTATGGAATCAGACAATGGAAAGCTGCTAAGTGAAAATGTAGTATTAGTAGTCAAATGATTATTAACAGTCTTCATTGGAGTCTTTCTACACCAGCAAGAAAGAATATGATACAGTAAATTATCCATTGTGATGCATTTTATTTTACTTTTGCTTAAAATTAGAAAAGCTTTAAAGCTAGCTTCTTATTTCTTTCTATTATGGTATCATTCCCTGAACTTTCCATAGAAATTAATGGAATTTGTTTTAAACCACTAACCCAAATAACTAATAAATATTCTGCTGAATATGGTTGTACTACCACCTCTGAAATAGCTACTCTATTTTTTCTCACTGATTTTTATGTTTCTGAGTTGGAAGTCTGCTATTATTCCTTTCCAACAAAATAAAGAGAAATAAACCAAGTTGCAACCTTAGCTGTTGACATTTGTAAAGAAGGAATTTGAATTCCTGAGATCAAAGAGGTCTTTCAATACATTTTAATGGATTTTTATGCAAACCTATCTATAAAAAGAACAGCAAAAATGAAAACAAGATTTATACTCAAATCAGAAAATCCTTTATATGATACTGATGATGCTACATCAGTTTGTAAATATATTTAAATAAGAAAACAAAGAATTCTTTATCTCCTTTAAAAGAAAGAAATGCTTAGCAGCCTGAAGCAGCCCATGAGCAAATGCATTTAAAACAAAATTCCTAAGTTTGCATGAAAAAGGCAGAGAGGTAATGTATTTTGATGAATGTAAATGTATGTATAATATGTATAGGTAAATGTGTGCATTTGGGTGCCTGTGTGTCTACATGAACATCTATCACTTTTTAAAAATATACTTTTTTTTAAGATGCTTAGATTACATAAAAAATATAGGGCATTCCCATATGCCCTGCTTCCTACCTCTCCCACACATTCCTACATTAAAAACATCCTTCATTAGTGTGATACATTTGTCACAATTGATGAACCCATTTTGGAGCATTGCCACTAAGCCTAGTTACGGTTTACATTGTAGTTTATACTCTCTCTTGCACAATTTTGTAAATTATTACAAGATATACAGTGGCCTGTATCTGTCATTGCAGTGTCATTCAGGATGATTCCCAAGTCCTGAAAATGGCCCCATATTACACTTATTTCTCCCTGGCTCTCGCCCTAAGAATCTCCAGTGGTCATTGCCTCCATATTAATGACAAAAGTTCTTCCATTGCTAGAATCACAATAAGTCTATAGTAGAATAAAATAACTCTACTCTAGTCCATCATTCATTCCCTAATCCTGAGAATTTGGGGATGGTGATGCCCACTCTGCCTCTAATTGAGAGGGACCTTCTATCCCATAGGGCAGCTGAATGGGACTATCTTGCTTGCAGTTGCAGATTCTCTCTGTTCCTTGGGATGGTCATTGTCCATCACCATCTCCTTGTTAATTGTCCTAGGTGAGTCCAATGAACTGGAGAGACTATACTTATGAACATTTACTTTTAAAATTAGCCTATTATTATAGGGTGCCTAAGAGTTTCCTCCTGAGAGCCAACTTGTTGCTCAAATGTGGCCTATCTCTAAGCCAAACTCAGCATATAAATGCAGTACCTTCCCCTCAACATGGGACATGACTCCCAGGGATGAGCCTCCCTGGGATCAAGCAAGCATCAACTAGCAATGCAACTGGAAAAAGACCTTGATCAAAAGGGGGAAAAGGTAAAGACAAATGAGTTTATATGGCTAAGAGACTTCAAAGTGATTTGGGAGGTCATTCCAGAGGTTACACTTATGCATGTCTCAGCAGGATCTCATTGACTGCCAGAGTAAATATTGCCTCAAAAAGCAAGACTTCTGAGGGCTCTGGAGACATCCAGACACTATAGGTAGATCAGAAGTTCAGGTGATTGGCACCCTGCCAGTGGGCTCTACTTTAGAATTTATGCTCCTCAATGTGACAGAGTTGAATTCATTTATGGTTTCCCTACACATGGTTCTACTGCCCCTTCTCTTTGAACCTATAGTTAGTCCAGAGTTGATAAGTGTATGTCCAAGAGACTTAAATCTTTGGGCTGTCCATGTGCCATTTGGTCCCTGAATCTCAACAGAGTTGCAACACCTACTCTCTATCACTTTTTTGTTATTGCTGAGAGAAATAAATGGGTTTTTTTGTTTGTTTTGTTAGATATCCCCCCCTTTGTGCTTGCTCTTGCTGTGTTCATTTTTGCATTCCTCCGTGTCTGCTCTGTCTCCCCCGTTGCGGCGACGTGCCGAGTCAGCTCACTGCGCAGGCGGCTCTGCTCCATTCGCAGGTGGCTTTTTTGCTTCCATTCATGGGTGGCTTTTTGCTTCCATTTGCAGGCGGCTTGCCCTGCCCATGGCGGCTTGCCTTTCTCAACGTAGTCTGCCATTCTCAAGGTGGTCTGCCCACCCGGAAAAGTCCCTGGGAACCGAACCCGGGACCTCCCATGCGGTGAACCAGTGCCCTATCCACTGGCTACGGCCTGCCCCCCAGGTTGTTCTTTATATCCTACCTTTGTTTCAAAAAGCATTTATTGGGGCCGGCCGTAACCCAGTGGATAGGACACTGGTTCACCACATGGGAAGCCCCGGGTTCGGTTCCCGGGGACCTCTCCGGGGGGGCAGACCGCCTGAGAAGGCAAAGCCGCGGTGGGTGGGGCAGAGCTGCTGTGGCCAGGGCAAAAAGCCGCCATGGGTAGGGCAAAGCCGCCACGGTCAGGGCGAGCCGCCTGTGAATGGAGCAAAGCTGCCTACGAACGGAGCAAAAGCCACCCACCCACAAGCAGGGAAAGCTGCCTGTGCAGTGAGCTGACTTGGCACGTCGCCACAGCGGGGGAGAAAAAGCAGACGTAGAAGAACACACACACACACACACAAATGAACACACAGCAAGAACAAGCAGAAAGGGGAGGGATATGTAACCAAAAAAAAAAAAGTATATAAAAAAAAAACAACCTGGGTAGTCCATCCAGAAAAGATATTAAGAAAATCTGAAATCTGAGTTCTTCTTATCAGCACACACATACAAACAAACACACATACACATGGATATAGATTCTGTAAACCTGGACCCAACTGTAAACAATCTCCTTAATTATTTTAGTATTAAAAATATACTTAATAATTAAAGTTGGTTAAGAGACCAGAGCAGAAGTAATTCAATTGTTTACTAAATCTCTCCTCTGATTGTATTTTATTTCAAAAAGTAGCCAGTAATGGTGCAAGAAGATAATAGTATAAGCATAGCACAAATCTTAAAAATTAATTAAAGGTCAACCATTTAAATGAAAAATTGAGAACTTGCCTGTGGAAAGAATTAACAGTTAGACAGACATTTTACTTGAGGTAATAAAAGACTCCCCAAGTGATCTGAATCTATCTGATAGGATGTCATATTTTGAAATTTCTTTTACATTTGTGTATGTTTCTTTTTTCTCTCTATCCTCATTGCATTTTTCCCAAGATGCATACATTAATTATGCTTCCATGTAGTGTTCCCAATGCAGTGATTTCATTTTCTATACCAATGAGTTTAATTTGGCAGCAGAGAAGAAGGGTGGATGAAAACAAAATACATTGCTTTTAGAGTGGCTGATCTTGTGCAATCCCATTTTGCAGCAGAGAAGACTGAGGAAAAGATATCATAAATTGGTTTCCTAAGGTAACCCAACTAGTGTACAGAAAATAATGAAACCAGGAGCTCAGGCACTATATCTCCTGAATCCAAGCTCTTGAACACTTCACTTTACTCTCATTCTAGGAAAATTGGAAGACTTTACAAAGGATGCAAAGATTGAGCTGATTGCTGAAAGATGTTTAACATTTTTTCAGGTTAATCAAAAGATGAAACATTGCAGTGTCTCTCAGGTTTCTTATTTAGGTGATACATACACTCTCATACACACACACACACAAATACACCTAACACAGAAGAAGAATTATGAAGATCATAAAATTAATTTACATTGATTTATCTTCCATGCTTGTAGAAGTTTCTCAAATACTTCTTCTGAAAAACCTGTCTTCTGCCCTAACTTCAATGAGGTTGTCATTTTCAACTTTTCCATCAATCTCTGACTTTTACTATGAAGGTGTGGTATGTAATACATAATCAGTTAGGTCCCTTCCATGTTACTTAAAAACTGAATCTAGTCAGAGATAATAAAGAGGAAATATAAAGTTAAACAGTATTTTCAAGAAACTTGCCAATGTTAAAGGTAAAATTAAAAAGACAGGGGTATTTCTAGAAAAATGGTGAACTTGATATTCAGAGAAACTTTAGTAAGAATTCCTGTTTGCTGGATGAATTTAACAGTTAAAAAAGGGGGTGTGGGGAGAAGAGCAAGCAAAAAGAAGCAAAAAAGAAAAGAAAGAAATTATCTTATTTAACTATAAATATCTAAGCATCTTAGAAATTAAGAGAAATCTTTGGAGGTCAGAAGAACAACCAGAACTTGCAATAGTGGCAACTTGTTTTCTAGTGATCTAAAGCCTGATTTGTAATGAGTCTGACCTTGCTCATTTGAGAGAAAGAGGTTACATACTTGATCACAAAGTAAGGTGGTATTTTTATTTGGAGACCAGTACATTTGGCAGGTACTCTGAAGGGCTAACAACTTCAGGGAATAAACTGAAAAATAAAACAAAATTAAAAACTGACCCCATCTGGAATTATAAGAGATACTTGTCTATCTTAGTCATGTTTCTAAAGAAGTCTCTGCCATAATGATCCTGAAAAACTCTATGGAATGACACCCCCTTTAATGGACATGATACCCATCACTTTCCCAACTCTAGTGCCACAGTAAGTCTGGAAAGCCCAATGTTCCCCCCTCTCAAACCTTTAACATTAATCTACAGGAAACCATAAGATAAACAAAAAGCAATACAGCAAGCAATGAATCCCCAAATTGTGTATGAAAACTGAGGGTTTCTGGGGAAGTTTGAATAGCCCTTGTATGATATACTCCTGTTGATACAAAGTCTGTGGAAGGTGAGGGACAAGGAATCTTCTTGACTCCAATTCAGCTTCTCGTTCCCAGTCCCCTGGTGTAATATTGTCATTATCAGTCAATATTGGTAAAGAAGAACCTCACTATCCAGAAGTCATTTTCTGTCTTTTCTTTGCTGTTTTTGTCATCATTATTTATCCAAACCATTTTCAGCTTTTCAAAGAACATCCTTGGCTTTACTTGGTAAATTAAACCAAATTGTGGTTTCCAGACCAGCAGGGTTAGCATAACCTGGGAACTTTTTAGAAATGAAAATTCTTTGGCCCATCTAAAACCTACTGAATCAGGAACTCTACAAGTGGAGTCAAGTAATTTGTGCTTTCCAAGCCCTCCAGATGATACCGATGCCAGTAAAGTTTGAGAACCCTTGTTTTACCTTATCTAGTTGAGGTGTGAATTGATATTGCCACTAATGTGAATTGATATTGCCACTAAATCAGTCATTCAAGCAAAGTACATAAGGGGTCTCATTTTCTTCTCAGTATCACTGTTTATTGCACTTTTGCCAACCATGGATAAATGCTCACAGGGATCAAATATGTATTATATACCTAAACTGCTTATAGGAAATTAAAAAAATCCAACATCAAAAGATAAAAATGTACTAACACAATAATGAGTGTACATCATAAAAACTAGTCTCATACCTGGGCTAAAACAATATTAGTTTTCTTCTTATTTTGAGTTTTACACAGGAGACGCCAGGCTAGGTTATGGGGATGGTTTAAATTGCTAGGTAATGTGATGGTTAAGCTAATGTATGAACTCGGCCAGTTTTATCATCAAGCAAGCACTGAGCTAATAGTAATACAAGAGCATTCCATGAACTTTAATCTTCAGTGAGTTGGTTACATAGATAGTTGGATATATCTACAATCAACTAAGGATATAGCCATCCATAATGAGTGATGTCTTATCCAATCAGTTGAAGGCCTTACAAGGGGAAGTGATTTCAGCATTCAGAGAGGGAATTCCTATATTTTCTTTAGACAGCCAGCATCTCCTGGGGAACTCATCAAGGACCTTCATTGGGGCCACTGGTTTGCAGCCTGCCCCATTGAATTTGGACTTGTGCATTCCCAAGGTCTCATGAGACAATTTTTTAAAATTTCATACTCTTTACAGATATCTTCCATTGCTTCCCTAAAGAACCCTGACTAATACAGGTAGTTTATACTTTTTTGCATTATAAAAAATGAGGAAGAGGCCCCTGTATCCTAAGGAAGGAGACAATGAAGCAGTTCCTGAAACAAGTGATGAAAATAAAAGAAAAAATGAGAGAAGTTCTCTATGGTCAAGCTGGAACAATTTGAAACACAAAATAAATATCTACTCATAACCCAAAGATTAAATTAAATTTACTGAGTCCAAATTTAGATATAAATGATTAAATAAATAAATAAGGAGAATAGATAAATCTCTCAAGTGAAAGAATTGCAAAAATTTATGTAGATACTCTGACTTCAAGGAGGTGCAGCATAACTCCCCATTCCTTAAGTGTGATCAGTACAACGTGACTTCCATCCAAAGTGTAGTTTGGAAAGGGGGAAAATAGAATTTAGTATGAGAAATTGCCTTGTAAACAGAAAAACAGCATATAAAACTTAAGGGATTATTATTAAGTGTCACAAAAAATTTAGAAACCAAATTCCATGAGTTTCAGAGGAGAGAGCTTTAGGGAGTGTTTTATTTTGCTAAAGCTGCCAATGCAAAAATACCAGAAATGTGTTAGCTTTTATAATGGGGATTTATTAGGTAAAAGCTTACAGTTTCGAGGCTGCAAAAATGTCCAAATCAAGGCATTGTCAGAGATGCTTTCTCACCAGAGGATAGCTGCTGGTTGGATGCTGGGTTCCTGCCACATGACTTCTCTCACCTTGGGCCTGCTCCTCTGAGAAACCTCCCAGGGTTTCTCTGCCTTCTTGCAGTCCTCTCTCTCACATGGCAGGTTCAAAATGGTGACTTTCTCCGTGTGTTTCTGCTTTCAGTTCTCAGTTTATGTAAGATTCCAGCAATTGCATGGGGACCCAACCTGGGTCAAGCCTCACTGACGCAGTCCAATCAAAGGGCTCCATGCCCATAGGATGGATTAGTTCTAAGAACTTGAGCTTCTGGAATTCACAAAAGAACTTCTAACTGTCACGGAAAGATACCTTACAGTAGGGCATTGGAGATCAGAAGGAGTAGCCAGTTACTAGCTGTGACATTGTACAGGCAACTTAATTTCTTGGAGATGTGACATTATCTACAAAGTGCTGTTCATGATACTATTTGGGGTGAATTGTATATAGCCATGCTGATCTTTATTAATTAATTTATTTATGGAAATTTTGCATTAAATATTTAATATTTGTGAAATTAATTTATGCATAAGATGTAACATATATATTCTTGGAAATCATCCTACCTATTGCAAGAAGAAGGACTGGGAAGGGGGCAAAATTCAAGGCAGAGGGACCAATTAGAAGGCTGCCTAGTCAACAGCACAAGAGATGAAGAGTGTCTAAATTTGTAGCAGAAAGATTAGAGAAAAAGTAATGGCTTTAAAACATATGTTGGCTATAGAATTGACAAGTATTGCTAATAGATTGGATTGGAGAGTGAGGAAGAAGCAAGAGCAAAGTGTATGCTGCAGCAATTACTGATATAGGAAACAGGAGAAGCAAGTTTGCAGGGGAAATGCAATATGATAATATTAAATATGTTGGATTTGGAACATTCAAGTGGAACTGCCTAATATGTACTTTAACATATTGCTCTAAAGATGTAGAGAGCTATCTCAGCCAGGGATATTCATGTGAGAGGTTGTGAGAATAGAGAATAGTCAATAATTGTAAATTTTTTTATTCCTTCTAAAGAATTTATAGTAGGCTGAAAAATGTCCACCCCCCCCCCAAAAAAAAGCATATTCACATCCTAACATCTGGAACCTGTGAATAATACATCATATGGCATAGAAAAGGTCATTGCAAATGGGATTAAGTTAAGGATCAGAGAACAGCACACTATCCTAGATTATCTGGGAGATCCTTAACTGCAGCCGCAAGTACTCTTATAAGGAGACAGAGGGAGATTTGATGACACACAGAGAAGAAGGTGATGTGAAGATGCAACAGAGAGAAATTTGAAGGTGTTGGCCTTGAAGATTAGTGATGCAGGCAAAGCCAAGGAATGCTGGCAGCCAACAGAATCTGAAAGAGGAAGAAACAAATTCTCCCTAGAGACTCTGGACGGAATTTGCCCCTGCCAACACCTTGCTTTTGTCCCATTGAATCTGATGTTGGACTTCAGGCCTCCAGGACTGTAAAAGAATAAATGTGTGTTTTAAGTCACCAAGTTTGTGGTGATTTGTTACAACAGCAAGAAGAAACTAATATAAAGGGGATCGTTAAGGGAGAATAGTAATATGAAAAGAGAGAGAGACAGACTCAGGAATACAATCATTCCATAGATAAATCTTTCAGTTTTTTTCAAAAGAAGCTTTAGATTACATAAATGTTACATAAAAAATATAGGGCATTCCCATATGTCTCGCCTCCCACACACTTTCCCACATTAGATAAGTCTTAACTCCTAGTTATAGGCACATTTATTTAGCATTCACAATACTGTCCCAATCAATTTTCAAAAACATTTTTATTGTAATATAAAATATACAACACAAAGTTTCCCATTTTAACCACATTCAAGGGTTAATCAATTTTTTCAACCTAATCTCACTTGTTTTCACACAAAGATGCAATATAAACCAAACTACCTAAATCTCTTTCACAGAAAAATATCATATCGTTGACCTGTGCTTCACCATTCTGCTCTGTCTTCTTGGGCTTTCACTATTCTTTCAGGCATCAATTCATTTCAGTCACATTTTCATTTAGATTTCCATTTACTCAATGGACTCTTATAACGGTCATTTTGAAAGGAAGGCATTGGGCTCCTCACAGTCCATTCCACTCAACCCTTTCTCACCACCTCTAATTCAGCAGTGTCTTCTTCAACCCCACCGTCCCTCACGTTTTAGGGCCAAGTTGTCTCCCCACTCATCTATATCTACCAAAAACTCAGGAAACATAGTCATTCTATACTTTATTGGTCCTTATTTTTTCAAACATGTCTGTCTTTTCTTTAGCTTTATCGTAAGTACCTTGAGTGTGGGGCCACTCCCATTCCTCACATCACCTACCAAAGTACCTTGCCATTAAGTGTTTGTTGATTCAATTATCAATTCCCTGACCAGGAATAACGATTTGTACTTGCTGAGGAAAAGGAAAGAGGATGTGCAAAGTGGAAAGGGTTGTTCCTAAGAAACAAATTTACTATATTTCATCTTTTCCGTGGTGATTCCAATGGTGGCTATTTCTTATGTTATTGATGGGTAGAAATAAAGTTTATCTTTACATAACATCAACAATATTTTCTATTTTGAGCTTATAGCAATAAAATGATTACAGAGTTCTACAGTTTAAAATCATATTTTTATCCAATAACAATGACTTTTGGGTTGTATACTTTGAGTTTCTGTGAATTTAATTACAAGATTACTTTTCCTTGCCATCATCATGTTTAAAGAGATATGGCCATCTAGTTCTAATTTCAAATCAGTGTATGCTCAAGAAATGCAAATTCATTTAAACAAATTAGAAACTGCCTGACATAACAGACACCAATAAGCATTATATGACAGTTTGACCACAAAAAGCACACCATCCATCCTCCTACTTGTTCTAGGAAATGGCTAGCTACAGAAAATCCTCGCAATCAGCAATCCTTCTTCCTTTGACATGTTCCTAAACTGTTTGCTCCTGGCAGCCAACCAAAGGACTGTCAAATGTACCTGAAGACCAATAAGAAAGCCTCTCCCACTTCCAAAAATCCACCGTAATGGAACACTTGTCAAACAGAGATTGTCCCAGTATTTCCTATTTTACTCTTTAAAACGTATTCCAATCTTTCAAAGATGGGTTCCCTTGTTAAAAGCTTATGAATAAATAGCTTTTATTGTTTTGCATCAAACTTAGTTTTGTCTTTGATGCAAATGCAACGCAATAAGAAAATCAAAGATGGTGAATTGTGTTCTACTGTATTATTTAAATTACTAAGTCAACATGAAAACAAATAGTTGAGAAATTATGATTCTTGCTAGAGAAGGTAGGAAGCATCTAGTACATCCATTGCTGTGCATTCAACGTGCCTGTTACATGTTGTATCTGTACCAAGTTCACAGTTCTCTAATCATTTGTGATACAGACAAAATATCATGGTGACATTTTCTTTATACTATATCCTGATGCATTTAAAACTAATCTCTGGAACATTTTCAGTCTTTTGTTGAGCCTTGTTACAGACTCAGATAATGGTTTTCTTTTTGTCTCCAATAGATTTCCAGGCTAAACCTTTAATTTTGTAGCAATTGAAAGGTTAACACCTTCTTTTAAACAACAGAACTATATTGTGGCAATAAGAATCCATTGCACTTACACTGAGTAATGTCTAAATGTAAGGATCTTGACATGTCAGAGGTACTTGGATAGAAGTTAATGAAAGAGTTTAACACACACTTATTCTCTTTGTTGTGTGTTTTTCCCCCTTAGCTTTTCAATTGTATCCAAAACAGCAAACTGTTAACCTTTCAGGGCCTAATCTATAATTCATATTCTGGCCAACAGCTGATTTACTTGACTGAAAGTTGCTGATGTAAGGAGCAAAGGATCAGGCATTTAATGGATGCACAACAAAAGGCTCAACTCCATGAATTTAAATCTTACATTGGAAGAACTTATGATAAGTTTACAGCAATAAAATGTCAAAGTGTTAATAGGAGTTGGCAGGTTTCCATGTGATTATATGACAGAATTACAGCCCAAAATGTCACCTTTTTGTTGGAAATGGTGAGAAACTTGCTGCACAGATGCATCCAGAAAGATAAGCATTGTAAAGATATGTCTACTCTCTAAGTATAAATTATTCCTTATAAAGTCACTGGTTATTTATCTCTCTATGATGAATCTTAATCCACTTTGAAAATATGGCATAAGAAGAGATTTGAGCATTGAACAGCCTTCTCTATTTGCTTTCATGTTGCTCACACTTGGGAAAATAGAGGAACTTGTTTTCAGATAATTGTAGACTTAGTTGTTTTTTGTTGTTTCTTTTTTAATTAAAATTGTTAGGATGTAAATATAGACACCCCATTTATGTATTTGTCACCTAACAAAAGGCTGATTTTGAAAGTACAGATTAAGTTAATTTAAATAAAGATTATCTTAATTCTCACTAGTAATTCCAGCCCTTTGCCTTCATTGTTTTCACTGTGTGTATATTCAGTATTTATTGAAGTGCCATAATTTATTACTTCATAGATTGTAAGCTCCATGAAGTCAGAAATCTTATATCTCCCTGTAGAATCCAGCAGAGAATTTATCACTTGTTTTTGAAAATGAAAAAAAAAGGATAATTAGATAAAAATAAGTCCTTCAACATTGTAATGGTGTACTTGTGTTCTTACTTATATGTTTATATATGAGGCTTCCTATTATGCTCTTCATTTATTGGGTTCCCTTGGAAAGACATTAGTTTTTTAAAGCAATACTTCAAGTTTGAACACAGCTACATTTACTTGATATCCGGCCAATTGGTTTGAAAAAACAAGAGTCAAAATGATTGTTTCTTATCCTGTACATACAGCTTACAATTAAATGTTTGCTTTTTTCCTTCCTTTTTTTTTTAATTGAAAATTGTGCAGTCTTGTGGACACAATCTGATGGTCAAATCCTTTTAGGTTAACAAAGCCATCAAATGAGGCATAGTTGGGGCCCACAATTCTCCCGGGCCATGTCTGATGATTAGCACAGAACAGTTTGCTGATGGTATTGTCAAGAGTCCTCTCCACCCCCTCAACTCAATTTCCCGCTTCATTGCTTTGAACCCCTATGGGGCAGCAGCAGTTTAAGAGATGTCAACAAGAATATCCCTGTTCTCTCAGGAATTCAATACAAGAGGATAAATGACTACACAGCTGGCCAAACTAATAGGTATAGAAGTGTGTGACTTAAGTGTTTAATAAATGCATGAACATTTTATCAGTCCCACTGGACCATCCTCAGAATTATTGAATTTGATTGATAAACAAGGGATTTATAAGGAAAATTTCAATGTTGAAAATGCAGTTACAAATCTTTTTGCTAGATGTTACAGACATCACTTTGAGTTAATTAAGAACCCAGATGTAAGGTTATATTTTGTCAAATAATTCTATTAAAAAATTTCAGAAAAATTACTCTACTTCATTCTTTCTGTTTTGTATACTTATTACAGATAACGTCAGTGAGTAGGTTAGGGACTATAAACAAGCAGACAACCACGAAGCTCTATGTATATCTTCTGTACAGTACTCCTCTTGATATTTGTTTGTATAACTACTAAGTACTATCTTGGTTAAGGGCTCTTGATCCTTTAAAAATGCATTATAGAAAAGTAGACAATCTTAGACAACTTGGTAGGTTTAATGCCATAAAAAAAAGCAAACAGGTTATAAGGAAAGTAGAATTGGTAGAAGTTAATAACTTTGCAAGCTGCGGTCAGATGGAAATGGAGACCACCCCAGCATAGCCAGACTCTGTTGATATCAGACTCTCAGCTCTAGGCTGTGCTAGCCTGTGGACACAATGCTTTCCTACATGCCAACTGCTTGATCTCTTTCTTTTCCTTAGACATTTCCTTTGTGCTTGACCTCATTCCCTGTGTGCTATTTCTACTTCAACCCAGAACCAGTCTTTGCTTGATAAATGTTTGCCTTCTTAAGTCTTGACTAGGGATGGCCAATAAATTTCCAAGGAAGATTTCAACTCATTAGGTGTCCGTATGAAATTACCCTGGGCAAAATTCTGAGAATAAGTGTGAAGTCAGTTTGGAGGAGTAAAGTGACAGATTAATGATGTCTGCCTTGGGTGGGTATTGGAGCAAGGTAGCATGTGGGACACAAATTTGCTCTTTCTAATCTAGAATGTAACCACATCCAATTTTTCTGGTTAGAGCACTCAGTCATAATATCCAATTATTCAGTGTATATTATTTTCATGTCACAGAAGTTTCTACTTGGACTCATAAGAGGCTCCTGTGGTTAAATGAAAATCAACCTGGTTAACTACTATTTTTGCAATACAGCTGATTACCATTGTATGGTTTAGGTTGGACTTTGAGTTAGTGATCACGGCTGCTAGACTCATACTCAGGATCTATGAGAGTTCATTTTTAACTTCAATCAATATTTATTTCTATTTTTACTAGTAACTGTAATCAAGCTTATCCCAAAAGGATAACTGAAAACAAGGATAATAGGTGAAAACTCATTTAGAAGGAACTGCCTTGAAGGACAAGATAAAAATGAGAAAATGGACATAACAGCAGTTTACCACTCCCCCTAAAACTGCTGAGACTCAATTTCAAAAAATTAATAAAATCAGAAAAATTGTTCCAAAAATATTAACAAGCATATTGTATCAGTTCAATGAAAAAAATTATTTTCTGAACTATAGCTGGTGAATATTATAAAAATACTATTCTATTTTATATTAATTGAACCAAATGGCAACAAGAGGTTCCTTTTCTCTGGAAGCACTGCTAAACCATAATCAAAATATTGGAATGTTTTACGAGAGCAAGAGGAATTAAAATGTACTTTTAATTTTTTTCTACTCCATCCACACTATTTCCATTACTGATAAAATTACATAGACTATGTGTAAAATAATTAAGGTAACCTACATGTGACTTTTGTTCATTAGTGTGTAGGACAAAAATGTCTCTAACTTCCTTGCACTATAGTTCATTCAGTTTTTGTTTTTAATTTTTAATTTTTATTTTTCAAGAAATTTTAGATTACATAAATGTTACATTAAAAATATAGGGGATTCCCATCCCACACTCCTCCCCCTCCCACACTTTCCCACATCAACAACAGCTTTCATTAGTGGTGTACATTTGCTAAAACTGATAAACACATATGGAAGCATTGCTACTAACTATGGACTATAGTTTACATTATAGTTTACACTCTGCCCTGCACAATTTTGTAGGTTGTGACAAAATATATAATGGTCTGTATCCGTCATTGCGATGTCATGCCGGACAATTCCAATGTCCTGAAAAAGCCTCCATATTATACTTATTCTTCCTTCTCCCTCCCCTCAGAACCTTTGGTGACCACTGCCTTTATATCAATGATAAAAGTTCTTCCATTGCCAGAATATCAATAAGTCTATAATAGATCAATAATAAGTCTATTTTTATCCATTGTTCATTCCTCAGTCTTGAGGATTTTGGGGTGGTGATGCCTACTGTTTCTAACTGCGAGGTGACCTAGATCCCATGGGACAGGTGGATAGAACTATCTTGCTTGCAGTTTCAGACACTCTCTGTTACTTGGGATGGGCATTGTCCATCATCATCTACATATTAGTTGTCCTGGGTGAGTCCAAAAACCCTGGAAAGTAGGTGTTGCAAAGATTCAGGACTCTACTGACAGATGAATGGACCAGAGATTTAAGTCTTTGGGATATATATTTAACAAGTATAGTGCTAATTATAGGTTCAAATAAAAGGGCCAGAAGAGCCATGTATGGGGAAACTATAAATGAATCTAAGTCTGTTACACTGTGGAGCATGAATTCCAGAATAAGGCCCACTGACAGCATGCCGAATTCCTGAGCTTATGTGTCCTGCTTATAGTGTCTGGATGTCTCTGGAGCTCTTACCAGAATAGATAAGGAAATATGATCCATCCAAATGCTGTCTACAAGAAACTAACCTTAGACCCAAGGATGCAAGGTAATTGCAAATGAATGGTTGGAAAACTATTTTGCATGCACATAATAACCAAAAAAGGGTGGGAGTAGCTATACTAATATTAGACAAAATAGACTTTAAATGCAAAACTATTGTAAGAGATAAAGTGGGACACTATATATTAATAAAAGGGGTAATCTATCAAGAAGAAAGAACAATCATAAACATTTATGCTCCTAATAAGCGCACCTCAAAATAGTGAGGCAAATATTGGAAAAAATAAGTGGAGAAATAGATGCCTCTCCAATTATAGTGAGGGACTTTAATACACCATTATCACCATTAGACACAACATCTCAACAGAGTGTCAATAAAGAAACAGAGATCTTGAATAAAATGTTAGAGGATCTAGAACTAATAGACATATATAGAATATTATACCCAAATATAGCAGGATATACATTCTTCTCAAGCACATGGATCATTCTCCAGTATAGATCACATGCTAGGCCACAGAACAACTCTCCACTAATTCAGAATAATTGAAATTATACAAAGTAATTTCTCTGACCACAATGGAATGAAGCTGGAAATAATTAAAGGGCAGAGAATCAGATTAGAAAGATATGGAAGTTAAACAACACACTCTTAGATAATCAGCAGGTCAAGGAGGAAATTGCAAAAGAAATCAGTAACTACTTTGAACTGAAAGAAAATAACAATACAATGTATCAAAACCTATGGAATGAAGCAAAAGCAGTGCCTAAAGAGAAATGTATACCCATAAATGCTACATTAAAAAAGAAGAAAGAGCTAAAATCAAAGACCTAACTGTACACCTGCAGAAATTAGAAAAAGAACAACAAACTAATCCCAAAGCAAGTAGAAAGGAAAGAACAAAGAATAGAGCAGAGTTAAATGAAATTGAAAATAAGAAAGCACTAGAAAAATTAACTAAACCAAAAGCTGGTTCTCTGAGAAGATTAATAAAATTGACAAATCCTGAGCTAGACTAACAAAAAAAGAGAGAAGATGCAAATACATAAAATAAGAATTGAGGGAGGGGATATCAGCACTGATCCCACAGATATAAAGAGTATTTTAAGAGGATACATTGGAAAATTGTAGGCAAAAGATGGATAACCTAGGTGATAACAGATTTCTAGAAACACCCAAGCAACCTATATTGACAAAAGAAGAAATTGGTGGACTCAACAAATAAATCATGAGTAACGAGATTGAATTAGATATCAAAAATCTCCCAACTAAGAAGAGCTCAGGACAGGATGGCTTCACAGTTGAATTCTACCAATCATTCCAGAAAGAACTAACAACAACCTTGCTTAAACTCTTCTGTGATGGTTAGGCTAATGTGTCAACTTGGCCAGGTAATTGTGCCCAGCTGTTGGGTCCAGCAAGCCTGGGGCTAATTGAGTTTACTGCATGGATGGCTGATTGCATCTGCATCAATCAGCAAGATTGGATCAAGAATGGATGACGCTGTTATCCATTCAGTTGACTACTTATAAAAGGGAACTGATTTCAACATTCGGAGAGAATTTCCCAGCTCGTCGTTTGACA
>PVKH010007554.1:0-20132 GCA_004027955.1 Chaetophractus vellerosus | reverse complement strand
AAAACTAACTCAGGGAAGCCAATGCAGCTCAGTGGTTGAGCACCAGCTTCCCACATATGAGGTCCCAGTTTCAATCCCCAATACCTGGTACCTTGAACAAAGAAAGAAAATAAAAACAGAGGACTGCAAATGTTGGAGAAGATGTGGAAGACAGAAAACATTAAACCACTGCTGTTAAGAATGTAGAATGGTCCAGCCATTGTGGAGGACAGTTTGGCAGTTCCTCAGGAAGCTAATTATATTACTGCCATATGATCCAGCAATCCCACTGTTGGGGATATACACAGAAGAATCAAAAGCAGGGACAGAAACAGATATATGCACACTAATGTTTATAGCGGGATTATTCACTATTGCCAAAAGTAGGATTCAACCCAAATGTCCATCAACAGATGAATGGATAAGTACACTGTGGTATATACATACAATGGAATATTACTCAGCTGTAAGAAGGAATGCAGTATTAACACAAGTGACAACATGGATAAAACTTGAAGGAATTATGTTGAGTGAAGCAAACCAGGCACTGAAGGACAAATATTACATTACCTCACTAATATGATTTAAACAAATTGAGCACACTCACAGAGCTAGTGTCTAGAAGATAGGTTTATAGGAGACAGAAAGGGAGTACAAGATGGTGAGCCACTGCCCATATGGGCAAAATCTATAAGGTGGAAGGCTGTGGTTGGGCAGTGAATGGGCATGAAAGTGGTGCAGTAATGGGAATGTGTTTGGCAGTGCTGGATTCTGAGGAGGAGTAGGGTGCGGGTGTTGAGTTGGACTATCCTTGGAACTTCATGGGGTAGGGGAAGGAGTAAGTGAACACCAGGGTTTGCAGGTCTGTGTTTAAAACTACAATGTTGGGATTCCTGGGGAAAATGGCAAAGGAGTAGGTAGGCAGAGACTGACCCTCTCACCAAATAAAGAAAGAGAGAAGGCAGGGACCTATCTAAAGGAGGTGCATTGGGTATATATAGAATGGGAAAGTGCTCTGAGTCATGTGGGAGGTTACTGGAAAGATAAAGAAGTCAAATGAAAACCATGAGTTGCTTGCCCCTGTGGATGGAAATGGCACATATACCATGCCCTCAGGGCAAGTAGCCCCAGTGCCTTGGTTCACTGCTGTCAAGGGACTGGGAGGGGGCATTCCCTGGGAGGAACAGGGTTCTGGAAGAGTGGAGAGTGGTTTCTTTGTGGGGAGTTTGGCCAGCTAAGCCCCCTTTGAATCTCAGAAGGGACAACACCCCAACAGGGAGAGGGGAAGATGGATCTGCTCAGGCAGGCTATCGCATCCAACTGTCCTGGGAGAGAGAGGGACTAGATTAGAGAAGGGCCAGGGACAGACACCTAATCTGCAGGATTCTAACAAGCTGTAGAAATATAAAAATGCCTGGGGAAAAGTTGACAGACAGCTCACTAAGATCAATTAACCTAAGGAGATGATTTAGCTCAGAGGAGGAAATCCTAACTTGCTTATATGAGGCCCCTGGTTCGATTCCTGGCTTGATCAAAAGAGTGACCCACCTAGATATCATGCATCCAGCTGATCTTTATAACAGGGTACATATAGACATTCTTTGTGTTTCAGGATTTCTTGGATTTATTATTATTTTTTGTCTCCTTTTTTATTTTAATTTATTTAAATTTGACTGCTAAATCCCAGTGCATCACTTGCAGAGGGTAGTCTGCAGGGTGATTAATTCAGGAACACCAGCAGTATGAGAAATTCCTTAGGGACCTAAAAGGAAGGCTGTTTTTCCTTGGTTGTTTTTTGTTGTTGTTGTTATTGTTGCTGCTGTTTGGTTTCTTGTTTGTTGTGTTTCAACCTTCTTTGCCCCCCCCTTTTTTGTTTATCAATTTTTCTACCTATATTATTTCTTTTCCTTCCTTCATTTTTCTATCTTCTGTTTCCTCTTCTTTGTCATTCATTCCACCTCTTTTTTTTTTTTTTTGGTCTTCAATTTTTTTATTTTTATTTCTCTCACTTTTTCTTCTTTGTTTGCTTTCCCTATTTTTTTCACTTTTTCTTTTTTTATTTTATATTTTCTTTTTCTTTTTCCTTTCCTCTCTTCTCAACATTCCAGCCCTTTAATTCATCCTATATATTTTTTCTCTATTTTATTTCTTGTTTCATTTTTCTATTGTATATTGTAAAACTTATTCCTCATACTTCTTATGACTTTTTACCCATGTTAATTATTTATTTTCCTATGTCTTGTATGACTCCTCTTCTACCTTTTTTTATTATCATTACTATTATTCTTTTTCTCTTCTTATCTCTTTCCTTTTCTCTAGTCCTAACTTTTTTTTGATATAACATAGACCACAGCAAGAAAATAGAATAAGAGGACTGAAGTGTCAAAGTGAAACCTTACAACACACACACACACACACACACACACACACACAAATAAAACCCTGGAGTACAAAGAGAAACAAACCAACTGAATAAACACATCAAGATAAACAGATGCCTAGAGAACAACAAAAAATTACAAGCCACACTAAGAAATGGGAACACATGGGCCAGTCTAAAACACAAACTGAAAGTAATAAGAGAGGTAGAACATGGAGCAAGTAATCAAAGATTTCCAAACAAATATCATGAATCAACTTAATGAAGTAAAGGAAGAGATTAAGGATATTAAGACACTGGGTGAACATACTGAAGAAATTGTAAACACCCATAAAAAAATAACAGATATGATGGTGATGAATGGCTCATTGAAAGAAATCCAAAATACACTGGAAGCACATGACAGCAGATTTGAACAGACAGAGGAATGTATTAGTGATGTGGAAGACAGTACATCTCAAATCAGACAGATAGTAGAACAGACAGATAAAAAGATAGAAAAAAATCCAGCAGGGTCTTAGGGACATGAATGGCAACACAAAATGCGCAAACATATGCATTATAGGCAATACAGAGGGAAAGGAGAAGGGAAGAAGTGTTAGAGGAAATAATGGCTGAGAATTTCCCAAATCTATTTAGGGAAATGGATGTACATGTCCAGGAAGCACAGCACACCCCCAAAAGTATAAATCCTAAAAGGCCTACCCCAGGACACATACTTTTCAAATTGTCCAATGTTCAAGAAAAAGAGAAAATACTGAAAGCAACAAGAGAGAGATTCACCAAACAGGAAGTGGTATGACATAGTTAAGGTGCTAAAATAAAAAATGTCTAGCCAAGATTTCTCTATCCAGCAAGGCTGGCATTCAAAATGAGACAGAGTACAAAATAATCACAAATAAACAGAAATCAAGAGTTTGTCAATAAGAAGCCTGCCCTTCAAGAAATACTAAAGGAAGTTCTGCAGGTTGAAAGGAAAAAACGAGAGAGAGAGAGTGGGAGGAGAGTGTAAGAATAACTAAAATAATAAAAGGAGAATTTAAAACAACATATGGCATACATAAACTTAAAGAAAATATGACTAATATAAGTAATTCCTTGACAGTAATAACACTGAATGTTAATGGCTTAAACTCTCCAATCAAGAGATACAGATTGGCAAAATGGATAAGGAAATATGACCCAACTATATGCTGTCTAAAAGAAACTCACTTTAGACCCAGAGACACAGGGAGACTAAAAGTGAGTGGTTGAAAACTAATTTTACATGAAAACAATAACCAAAAAAGGACAGAAATACCTATATTAATATTGGGCAAAATAGACTTAAAATGAAAAACTATTGAAAGAGACAAAGAAGGACACTATATATTAATAAAAGAGGAAAAATTTTAAGAAGAAATATAATCATAAACATTTATGCACCTAACCAACCATGGCAACTTAAAATACACGAGGCAAACATTGAAAGAATTAAGTGGAGATATAGATGCCTCTACAGGACTTTAATACACCATTATAACCATTAGACAGAATATCTTGGTGGAGAATCACTAAAGAAACAAAGACCTTGAATAATACATTAGAGGATCTGGACCTAATAGGCATATACAGAATGTTACACACAAATACAGCAGGATGTATATTCTTCTTGAGTGCACATGGATCATTCTCCAGGATAGAAGACATGCTAGACCACAAAACAACTCTCAATGAATTCAGAAAGATTGAAATTATACAAGGTAATTTCTCTGACCACAATGGAATGAAGCTGGAAATCAGGAAGGGGCAGAGAAGTAGATTAGGCACAAAGAAATGGAAGTTTAAAATACACATTTAGACAATCAGTGGGTCAAGGAAGAAATTGAAATAGAAATCAATACCTACCTTGAAAGAAAAGAAAATGACAACATGAAGTATCAAAACCTATGGGATGCAGCAGAAGCTGTTCCAAGAAGGAAATTCATGGCCATAAATGCATATATTTAAAAAGAAGAAAGAGCTAAAGTCAAAGACCTAATTGCACACCTGGAGAAACTAGTAAAAGAACAAATGAACCCTAAAGGAAGTAGAAAGAAGAAAATAACAAAGACTAGAGCAGAGCTAAATGAAATTGAAAATAAGAAAGCACTAGAAAAAATGAACAAAACCAAAAGCTGATTCTTTGAGATTAATAAAAATAGAAACACTTAGAAGACTAACAAAGAAATAAAAGAGAGAAGATGCAAATACATAAAATAAGAATTGAGGAAGGGGATATCACCACTGACCCCACTGACATATAAAGTATCATAAGACAATACTCTGAAAAATTGTATGCCAACAAGATGGATAATTTAGAGGAAATGGACAAATTCCTAGAAACACACACGCAGCCTCCATTGATGAAAGAAGAAATTGATGAACTTAACAGTCCAATCACAAGTAAGGAGATTGAAATAGTCATCAAAGCCTCCCAATTAAGAAGATGCCAAGACCAGATGGTTTCACAGGTGAACTCTACCAAATATTCTGTAAAGAACTAACACCGAACCTGCTTAAACACTATCAAAAATTAGAAGTGAAGGGAACAGTGCCTAACTCATTCTATGATGGTAACATCACCCGGATAGCAAAGCCAAACAAAGATGCAACGAGAAAGGAAAACTATAGATGAAACTCTAATGAACCTAGATGCTAAAATCTCAACAAAATACTTGCTAATCATATTCAACTACACATCAAATGAATTATACACCATGACCAAGTGGATTTCATCCTTGATATGCAAGAATGGTTCAACATAAGAAAATCAATCAATGTAATATACCACATAAACAGATCAAAAGAGAAAAATCAAATGATCATCTCTATAGTCACAAAAAAAAATTATTTGACAAAATACAGCACCCATTCCTGATAAAAAAAACATTTCCAATGATAGGAATAGAAGGAAACTTCCACAACATGGTAATGAGTATATATGAAAAACCCACAGATAACATCATAATCAATGATGAAATCTTAAAAGCTTTCCCCCTAAGATCTAGAACAAAACAAGGATGCCCATTATAGGTGCTCTTATTTAACATTGTGTTACAAGTACTAGCTTGAGCACTTGGGCAGAAGAAAGTTATAAAAGGCATCCAAATTGAAAAGGAATAAACAAAAATTTCATTATTTGCAGATAACATGATCCTAGACTTCAAAAACCATGAGAAATCTGCAAAAAAAAAAAAAAAAAAGCTTCTAGAGCTTATGAATGAGTTCAGTAAATTGGCAGGTTACAAGATTAATGTGCAAAAATCAGCAGCATTTCTGTACACTGACAATGAGCAATCTGAGGAGGAAATCAAAAAAATAAATCCCATTTACAATAGCAAGTAAAGGAATCAAATACCTAGGAATAAATTTAACTAAAGATGTAAATGACTTATAAGCAGAAAGCTACACAACACTGTTAAAGGAAATCAAAGAAGACCTAAATAAATGGAATAATATTCCCTGTTCATGGACAGGAACACTAAACATCATTAAGGTGTCTATCCTAACCAAACTGATTTATAGATTTCATGCAAGCCCAATAAAAATTACCACACCAAGTTTTTACTGAATTGGAAAAGTTAACTATGAAATTTAATAGGAAGGACAAGAGTCCCCAAAAAGCCAAAGACATTTTTGAAAAAGAAAAATGGAATTGGAGGAATCACACTACCTGACTTTAAAACATCCTACAAAGCTACCGTGGTCAAAACTTTATGGTATTGGCACAAGGATAGACAAACTGACCAATAGAACCGAATTAATTGTTCTGATGTAGACCCTTGCATATACAGTCATCTGACTTTCAACAAGACCACCAAGCCCATTCAAATGGGGGAGAATGGCCTCTTCTACAAATGGGGCTTGGAGAACCAGATATCTATTTCCAAAAAAATGAGAGAGGAACACCATCTCACATATTATACAAAAATTAACTCAAGATGGATCAAAGATAAAAATATCATCGCCAAGACTATAAAGATCTTGGGAGATAATGTAGGAATGCATATACAGGATCACATCTTAGAAAATGCTTTCATGAACTTTGCAACAAAAGCGTGTGCAACAAAAGAAAAAAATAGATAAATTGGACCTCCTCAAAATTAAAAACTTTTGCATCTCCAAGGAAATTGTCAAGAAAGTGAAAAGGCAGTCTACTCAATGGGAGAAAATATTTGATAACCATGTATCTGATAGGGGCCTAATATGCAGCATTAATAAAGAAATCCTATACCTCAAAAAGAAAAAGATGAACAATCCATTTTTAAAATGGGAAAGTAATGCGAATATTCTTACTGTCCTGATTTTGTGATAACCAGGGTTGGCTAAACATTTGCTATATTAGAATCCATGCATGTGTCCCTGGACCTAGTTTTTCTCCCTAGGTCTGGTTTTTAGAATGCTGCTGATAAACCAAGTCTGATTATATAACCATCTTGTATGGGAAATGACTGTCACTCTAGAGATCTTTGGTCAACCTTAAGAAACATAGCAGGGGGCAGATGTGACTCAAATGGTTGGGCGTCCAACACCCACATGGAGGGACCAGGGTTCTGTCCATGGAACCTACCAATAAAATTTTTTAAAAAAGATATACAAGGCACGTGGGTCCTCAGGCCCCATGTACAGGTGCACCATCAAGCCCCACAAGTGAGTGAGCCCCCAGCCCACGTGTGTGTGTGTGCCGTCAGACCCCATGAGTGGGTGTGCCATCAGGTCCCATGCATTGGTGCATCATCAGGCCCCACCAAGCCACACAGCAAGATGATGATATAACAGGAGAGTGACACAAGGGAAAGACAAGATGAGAAATGCCGATAAAATAGAAACTAAGGTGATGCAGGTGGTAGGATGCCTCTCTCCCACATCAGAGGTTCCTAGGATGGAATCCAGGGAGCACAGGAGGAGAAGGATGAGATGAGAGGGCAGGAAACAGACACAGAGAATTGCCCAGCAAATGGACACAAAAACAGCAAAAACGGGGTGCAGGACAGTAAAAATTAATAAAAGTAAGTAAGTAAATAAATAAATAAATAAATAAATAAATAATAGGATGGATTGGAGGAAAAATACAGCAAATAGAAGGTATGGGTTATAGTTAGTACTGTAGTAATATTTTGATGATATTCTTTAATAATTTCTAACAAATGCTTCACAACAATGCAAGGTATTGGTGGTGGGGTGTTGTATGGGAGCCCTGTATGATGTTTACTTTGTAAGTTCAAACTTTCACTATCCATTTATTGTTTATGCATGTTCATGTATGAATGATATAGTTCAATAATTTTTTTAACTGGGCAAGTGATTTGAATAGACACTTCTCCAAAAAAGAAATACAAATAGCTGAAAAGCACATGAAACGATGCTCAACATCACTATTTATTAGGGAAATGAAAATCAAAATTATGAGATATCATCTTACACCTATTAGACTGGTGGCTAATACAAAAACAGAAGACTACAAATGTTAGAGAGGATGTGGAGGAATGGGAATCTTTATCCACTGCTAGTAGGAATGTAAAATAGTGCAGCCATTTTGGAGGACAGTTTGGTGATTTCTCAGGAAGCTAACTATAGAACTGCCACATGATCCAGCCATCCCGCTGCTGGGTATAGACACAGAAGAATTGAAAGCAGGGACATGAACAGATATGTGCACACCAATGTTCACAGTGACATTATTCACTCTTGTCAAAAATTGGAAGCAACCCAAATGTCCAGCAATAGATGAAGGGATAAAGAAATTGTGATATATACATACAATGGAATATTTCTCAGCTGTAAGAAGGAATACAGTATTAACACATGGGAAAATATGGATGACTCTTGAAGACATTATGTTGAGTGAAGCAAGCCAGGCACTGAAGGACAAATATTACATGACCTTATTGATATGAATTAAGCAAATTAAACAGACTCACAGAGCTGGAAGATAGGTTTACAGGAGACAGAAAGGGAGATAGTTGCAAGCCAATGTCAATATGTGCAAAATCTATGATAAGGTAGAAGTGTGTAGTTGTGCAGCAGATGGGTATGACAGTGTTGCAGTGATACTATTGGGTTAGGCAGTGCTGGTTTGTGAGAGGGTAAGGTGGGAAGGGTGGGTTGGACTGTCCATGAACTGAGGGGGAGGGTTAGGGGAGGGAACAGGTACACTGGGGATTTTCAGGTATGTGGTTGAAACTAGAACATTGGGAATATTCTTTTGGCAGAATGACTGGGGTTTCTGGTTTAGCATGTTGAATGTGGGGGCCATTCAGGACAGGGCACACCTGGGGTAGGCTTCTAAGGAGTGTGTGAGTGTTCATCTTGTCATAGTGTGTTGTATCAGTGGGTGGAGGCCCACATAATGAGCAGGAAGGTGTTGGACTCCCATCCTGGGGAGTCCTGCTATGTTCTCAAATAAAGGGGTGGGAGTCTTTCAGGAGCATAGGCAGTGCCTAGTAGGGGAGAACAAGCCAGCATGTCAAGCCCTCAATATTGTTGCAAGTTACTATGAATATTATTCTTCAAAAATTGAAACTTAGTGCTTACTATAGGTTCTGAAAGCAGAGAGAGGGGAAGAATAGAATAGATGGAACATGAGGCATTTTGGGGCCAATGGAGGTGTTCTACATGATCTTGCTATGATAGATACAGGCCATTTTAAATTTCATCAAAACTTGTAAAAGGATATGGCCCAAATGTAAACCATAATGTAAACCATTGATCATGATTAGTATCAATTCTTCAATATTTGTACATCAAACATATTAAATGTACCAACCACATGTAACATGTTGTTAATAGGAGAGAATGGAAAGGGGGAAGGGCATTGGGTATATGGGAATCTCCTAAATTTTCTTTGCAACTTTTCTGTAACCTAAAGCTTCTTTGAAGGCAAAATAAATAAAAAAAAAAGACACTGGGGCATATACAGAAGAAAATACATACAAGTCAACAGATCTGACAGTGATGAAAGACACAATGTCTAAAAAAAGTTTGTACTATTTTAATTTTAATTTTTTGTATTTTATTTGTTATTTTTAAAACTATTATTTCATTTCATTTTCATATTAATTTTATTTGGTTATTCTGTTGGTTTCATTTTTGAAGAGATTTTATATCACAGAAGGGTCACAACTGTGGCACAGGAGGATCATTGGTGTGGTGAGCCAGTGATGGGGGGATGTATGGGGAGTGATGCACTTAGGGCATATCTAAGGAATATGAATATGTTCAAGTGTTTATGGGGCATTGCCTCAGTGGGTGGAGTCCCACACAATAACTGAAAGAATGTTGAATTCCCATCCTGGGGAGTTCTGCTACACTCTCTAATATTACACCAAGAATCCCCCAAATACAATGGCAGTACCTAGTGAAGGAAGACAGCTCACTATGCCAGGCCCTTGATATTGATGATTGTATTTATTAACCCTGTGAAACTGAAACTTAGCCTAGTATTATATATTGCCTAAGAGTTACCTCCTGAAAGTCTATTTGTTACTCAAACATGGCCTTTCTGTAAGTCAAACTCAGCACATAAATGCACTACTTTCCCCAGGTCATAGGGCATGACTCCTTGGGATGAGCCTCCCTGGCATCAAGGGATCATTACCAAGCACCAACTAGCAATACCAACTAGCAATACCTCTGGAAAAAGACCTTGACTGAAAGGGGGAAATATTAAATACAAATGAGTATTAATGGCTAAGAGATTTAAAAGTGTGTCAGAGGGGCTGGCTGTAGCCCAGTTGGTAGGGCACTGGTTTACCACATGGGAGGCCCCAGGTTCAGTCCCCTGGGCCTCCTCGAGCAGGCAGACCACCTCGAGAGGGCAAGCCACCACAGATGGGGCACACAGCCACAGGCAGGGCATGCCGCCGTGAGCAAAGACGAGCCCCCACAGGCAAAGGCGAGTCCCCGTGGGCAAAGGCAAGCCCCCATGAGCAAGGGTGAGCCCCCATGAGCAGGCAGGCTGCCATGACAGTGAGCTGACTCAGCCGGTCGCCCAGTGGGGGAAGACAAGCAGACACAGAGGAATGCAAAGAAAATGAACACAGCAAGAACAAGCAGAAGTGGGGGATGTATAATAAATAAAAATAAATCTTGAAAAAAAAAGTGGGTCAGAAGTCATTCCAGAGGTTACACTTATACACATCTCGGCAGGATCTCATTGACAGTGCCTCAAACAGCAGGGCTCCTGAAGGCCTGAGAGACATCCAGACACTATAAACAGGACAGACAAACTCAGGAATCCAGCACCCTGTCAGTGGGCATTACTTCAGTATTTATGCTCACCAGTGTAACAGAGTTGGACTCATTTATAGATTCCTTAACATGGCTCTTCTGCCCCTTTTATGTGAACCTATAATTAGCACTATACTTGTTAAATATATGTCCCAGAGACTTAAATATTTTGTCTTTTCATGTGCCAGTTGAACCCTGAATCTCAGTAGTGTTGCAATACCTACTCTCCAGGTCATTGGACTCACCCAGGACAACTAACAAGATGGTGATGATGGAAAATGTCCATCCCAAGGAACAGAGAGTGTCTATAACTGCAAGCAAGACAGTTCCATCCATCTTCCCCATGGGATCTAAGCCCCCTCTCAATTAGAAACAGAGTGGACATCACCATCCCCAAACTCTCAAGACTGGGGAATGAACAATGGACTAAAGTAGACTTATTATTATACTATTATAGACTTTTTATTATTCTAGCAATAGAAGAACGTTTGTCATTGATACAAAGGCAGTGGCCATGAGAGGTTCTGAAGGGAGAGAAAAGGAAGAATAAGTATAATCCCAGGGTATGTTTGACATTGGAATTGTCCTAGATGACATTGCAATGATGGACAGTATATATTTTGCCTTAACCTACAAAATGTGCAGGATAGAGTGTAAACTATAATGTAACCTATAGTCCATGGTTAGTAGAATGTTTCAGTATGTGTTCATCAACTATAATAAATGCAGCATACTAATGATAGATGTTAATGGGAAAGTATGGGAGGGGGAAGAGGTGGGTCATATGGAAATCCCTTATATTTTTACATAGCATTTTTGTAATCTAAAGTTTCTTTTAAAAATTTAAAAACGAAAATCATTACACAAAAAAAAGCTTGATCAAAGGTCAGCAGGAATTTTGATGTCACAGAATATTTTTTCCCTTTCAAAGAAATGCCCATGTTAATAGATAGCCTCAATTTCTCAATAACTCATTTCACCAACCTGCCAAAAAATACTTTTGAGGCATACAACAACAGATTTGAAATGGCAGAAGAAATAATTAACAAATTAGAAGACAGAGCCGCTGAAATTGTAAAGACAGAGAGAAGAAGAGTTAGAGAAAATAATGAAAAAAATCAAGCAGGGAATTGAATTACTAATATTGGATCAAATATACTTTAAATACAAGAAGGTTATAAGAGATGCAGAAGTCCATTATATATTAATAAAAGGGGTGATACACCATAAAAAATAACAATCATAAATATCTATGCACCTAACCAGGTGCTCTAAAATACATGAGGCAAACTCTGGCAAAACTAAAGGGAGAAATAGGTGCCTCTACATTAATAGTTGGAGACTTCAATATACCCTTCACATCAATAGAACAACTAAACAGAAAATGGGGAAACAGAGAGCTTGAACAATATGATAAATGAGCTAGACCTAACAGACATACACAGAATATTGTACCCCAAATCAGCAGGATATACATTCTTCTCAAGTGCTTATGTATCTTTCTGCAGGGTAGAACACATTTTGGGTCACAAAGGAGGTCTCAATAAATTTGAGAAGGTTGAAATTATACTAAGTACCTTCTCTGATCATAATGGAATGAAGCTGTAAAATAATAATAGGTGGAAAAGGGGGAAATTCACAAATATATGGAGGCAAAACAACACACTCCTAAACAATCAGTGAGTCAAAGAAGATTTTGAGAGAGAAATTAGTACATTGCTCAAAATGAATGATAATGAGAATACAAATATTAAATGTCTAGGAATTAATTTAATCAGGGATGTAAAGAACCTGTATTTAGAAAAAGTAAAACAGTGCTAGAGAAATCAAGGAAGACCTAAACAAATGCAAGGACATTCTGTGTTCATGGATTGGAAGACTAAGTATGGTAAAGATGTCAATCTGATCCAAATTTATTTATAAAGTCAGTACAATCTCAACTAAAATTCCAACAGCATACTTAACAAAAATAGAAAAGTCAATTACCAAATTTATTTGGAAGGGAAAGGGGCCCTGAATAGCCAAATGCATCCATATGACTTTCTCCATTCCCTGGGATAGCTATTGTCCATCATCATCTCTCCACTAGGTGTCCTTGGTGAGTCCATTGAGCTGTAGAGTAGGAGTTGCAGCTCCACTGAGCTTCCGGACCCAGCTGGCACATGGACAGCCCAAAGACTCTGCTCTCTAGAAGTACACCTACAAACACCAGCACCACATATAGGTTGGAAAAGAAGGGACATATGGACCATGTGCAGGGAAGATATATTTGGTTCAAACTCTGTCACTCTCAGGAGCAAGGTTTCCACATTAGGGCCCACTGATAAGGCACCAAACTCTGGGCCTATCTGCCCTGATATAGGATCTGGGTATCTCCAGAGCCCTCAGGAGCCCCTCAGTTTGGGGTGATATACACATTGGAAGCCTATGAGGTCCTACTGAAATGTGCATAACCATTACCTCTGGGATGACCTCCTGACTCACTTTGAAGTCTCTTAGCCATATGAACTCATTTGTCTTTACCTTGTTCCCCTTTTATTTGAGGTCTTTTTCTGGTTGTATTGCCCGTTGGCACTTATTAGTAATCCCTTATGGCCAGGGAGGCTCATCTCCAGGAATCATGTCCCACACCGAGATGAAAGTAATGCATTCATAAGCTGAGTTTGGCTTAGAGATAGGCCACATTTGAGCAACAAGGAGGTTCTCAGGAGGCAACTTTTAGGCACCCCATAACAATAGGCTAAGTTTCAATTTCAAGAGGAAAGACTCATAAGGCTAATCATCAATAACAAGGGCCCATCAATGGATCATCCTCCTTTGCCAGACACTGCCCCTGCACTTGGGGGACAGTTGCTACTCCCTTGGAGAATATGGCAGTGTTCTCCAAGATGGGAATTCAGTATTCTCTCATTTATTGAGTGATTCTCCACCCACTGTGACCATGCCCTGTGAGCATTTGAACAATTTTACATACCTTTTATGTATGTTCAGGTGAACTTCCTCCCATGCACCCCCATCTGTGACACCTCCACAAGCGATCCTCTCCCACCCCTCTTGTGATCTTCTGTGATCCAAAGCTTCTTCAAAGACAAATCCAATACAATAGCTAAATATAATTAATAGGAAAATGAAATAATAATGATGTTTAAATGTCTGAGATAAAATACATGAAAACTTAAAAAAAACTGAAAATAAAATAAATGGATTGGGTTATTCAAAAAATGTGAAAAAATTAAAAATAAATAAATGAATAAATTTTTTTGATGTTTTGCCTTTGATCAGTGCACTATCTGGTGCACAGTATGTTCTGTGGCACCTTCTTCCTCTCACTCCCCAATGTCTCACTATTTTTCATTTAATTTTCAAGAAGTTTTAAGTCACAGCAAAGTCACACACAAAATATAAGACATTCTCATATACCCACTCTCCTCCCCCATTCCTCACCCTATAGTAAAACCTTTCTGTATGTGGATGGCATCATTGTTATATCTGATATATAGATAGTGAAACATAGCTACTAAACATTGTCAGTGGTTTACACTATGGTTTACATTTTAGATCATACACTTTTATAAATTTTTATGATATTTACCATGTCCTGTGTCCATCACTGTAAGGTAATGTAAAACATTTCCACTGACACTAAATCCCCATGTATGATCTATTCTGCTCCTCCCTCCCATTCACCCAGAGCCCAGAAAGACCCCCTGGCTTGACTCATTGGATGACAGTATTCATAGTTACACGGAACAAGTGGTCTTGACACACTGGTTTGTCTCCCACTATTGGGAACAGCCCTTGCTCTTAAGAGATGCCCATCTGTCTATTTCTGAGAGAATCGGACCTCAGAAAATAGAGAGTCCATCTCCTTCCCTCTCGTGGTGTGGGTCTATACCTATGATAAAACACATTATGACAGGATGAACATTCCAACATCCTGCTCCAGATGTGCCCTGTCCCGAATGCCCCCACAACCAACACCCTAAAACAGGGACACTTCCTTGTCACATGACCATAAGAGTATTCTCACCTCTGTACTTTCAACCACATAACCACAAATCCCAAGTGTTCACCTGGTCCCTCTCCCATCTCTCCCCTCAGTATCCTGGGTATTCTAACCTACCCTTCCCTATCGACCCACCTGTCAACCCTGCACCACCAATCCTAATAGTATCACTCCCACCTGTCTTATTCCTTCAATACACAAATACAATCTATCTCTTTACTGTTGATTACATTCATATGGGTGATGGCTCACAACTTTCTATTCTCTTTCTCTTTCTTGTAAACCTATCTTTCAGACCCTAGTTCTCAGGGACTACTCAAATTCCTTAATTCATATCAGTGAGGTCATGTACACCGCATCCTTCAATGCCTGGCTTGCTTCACTCAACATAAGGTCTTCAAGATTCATCCATATTATCCAGTGTGTTAGCACTTTATTCCTTCTTCCTGCTGGGTAATATTCCATTGTATGTATGTGCCACATTTTGTTTATCCATTCATCTATTGATAGGCACATGGGTTGGATCCAACTTTTGGCAATAGTGAACAATGCTGCTATGAACATTGGTGAGCATATATCTGTTTGTGTCTTTGCTTTCAATTCTTCTGGGTATACACCCAGCAGTGGAATCCCTGGATCATATGGAAGATCTACAGTTAGTTTTTTGAGGAACTGCCAAATTGACCTCCACAGTGGCTGGACAATTCCACAATCCCACCAGCACTCTCAACTTCCTCTCCAACATTTATAATCTGCTGTTTTTTTTTAATAGCTGCCATTCTAATGGGTGTAAGATGGTATCTCATTGTACTTTTGATCTGCAATTCTCTAATAGCTATAGATGTCCAGCATTTTTTCATGTGCTTTTTATCCATTGGTATTTCTTCCTTGGAGAAGTGTCTTTTCAGGTCACGTGTCCATTTTTTAAATGGGTTGTTCTCCTTTTTACTTTCGAGGTGTAGGATTTCTTTACATATGCAAGATATTAGGCTCTTATCAGATATATGGTTGCCAAATATTTTCTCCCATTGGGTAGGCTGCCCTTTTATTTTCTTGATAATGTCCTTTGAGGTGCAAAAGTTTTTAATTTTAAGGAGATCCCATTTATCTATTTTTTCTTTTGCTGTTCATGCTTTTGGTGTGAAGTCCATGAAACCATTTCTTATTACAAGGTCCTATAGATGATTCCCTATATTATCTTCCAAGGTCTTTATGGTCTTGGCTCTTATATTTAAAAATTTGATCAATCTTGACTTGACTATTCATATAGGGTGTGAGATGGTGTTCCTCTCTCATTCTTTTGGATATGGATATCCAGTTCTCCATGCACCACTTGTTGAAGAGGCCATTCTCTCCCAACTGAGTAGGCCTGAAGGCCTTGGAAAATATCAGATGACTGTAATGTGAGGATTTATATCAGAACTCTCAACTTGGTTCCATTGGTCAATGTGTCCATCCTTGTAGCAATACCATGCAGTTTTCACCAGTGTACCTTTGTAGTATGTTTGGAAGTCAGGAAGTGTTATACCTCCAAATTCATTTTTCTTTTTCAATATGTTTTTGGCAATTTGGGGCCTCTTTCCCTTCCAAATAAATTTTATATTTAATTTTTCCTAATCCTAAAAAATACACTGTTGATTTTTATTGCGACTGCAGTAAATCTGCTGATTGGTTTGGGTAGGATAGACATCTTGATGATGTTAAGTCTTCCCATCCATGAACAGGGAATATTCTTCCATTTATTTAAGTCTTCTATGATTTCCATTAACAGTGCTGTGTCGTTTTCTGTATATAAGTCCTTTGCATCTTCAGTTAAATTTATTCCTAGGTTTTTTATTCTTTTTGTTATTATTGTAAATGGTATTTTTTTCTTGATTTCCTCCTCAGATTGCTCATTATTGGTGTACAGAAATGCTACTGATTTTTGAGCATTGAGCTTGTAGCCTGTGACATCACTGAACTCCTTTATAAGTTTTAGAAGCTCTGTTGTAGATTAAAGGGGCTTTCTACATATAAGATCATGTCATCTGCAAATAATGAAATTTTTACTTCTTTTTTTCCAATTTGGGTGCCTTATATATCTTTTTATTGCCTCAGTGCTCGAGGAAGTACTTCTAAGACAATGTTAAATAAGAGTGGTGATATTGGGGATTCTCATCTTGTTCCCAATATCAAAGGGAAGGCTTTTAGAATTTCACCATTGAAGATGATGTTAGCTTTGGGTTTTTCATATATACCCTTTATCATGTTCAGAAAGTTTCCTTCTATTCCTATCTTGCAGTGTTTTTATCAGGAAAGGGTGCTGTAGTTTGTTGAATGCTTTTTCTGCACCAGTAGAGATGATCATGTGATTTTTTCTTTCAATCTGTTTATGTGGTGTATTACATTGATAGATTTTCTTATGTTGAGCCATCCTTGAGTACCCAGAATAAAACCCACTTGCTCATGATGTATAATGCTTTTGATATGTTGTTGAATGTGAATAGCAAGTATTTTGTTGAAGAATTTAGCATCTAGGTTCATTAGAGAAATTGGTCTATAATTTTCTTTTCTTGTGATATCTTTGTTTCGCTTTGGTATTAGGGTAATGTTGGTATCATAGAATGAATTAAGCAATGCTCCTTCTACTTCTAAATTTTAGAAGCACTTAAGCAGAATTGGTGTTAGCACTTTCTGGAATTTTTGGTAGAATCCACCAGTGAAGCCATTTTGTCCTGGGTTCTTCTTAGTTGGGATGTTTTTGATGACTGAGTCTATCTCTTTACTTGTAATTGGACTGTTGAGTTCATCAATTTCTTCTTTCATCAGTGTAGGCTGCTTGTGAGTTTCTAGGAATTTGTCCATTTCCTCTAAATTATCATTCTTGTTGGCATAAAATTATTCAAAGTACCCACTTATGATACTCTTTATTTCGGGTGGTGTCAGTAGTGATATACCCTTCTTCACTCCTTATTTTGTTATTTACATCTGCTCTCTCTTTTTCTTTGTTAGTCTGTTTAAGGGTTTGTCAATTTTGTTGATCTTCTCAAAGAATCAGCCTTTGGTTTCATTTAGTTTTTTCTACTGCCTTCCTATTTTATATTTCATTTAGTTCAACTCTAATCTTTGTTATTTCTTTCTTTCTGCTTCCTTTGGCATTAGTTTGTTGTTCTTTTTCCAATTCTGGCAGGTGTGCCATTAGTACTTACATTTTAGCTATGTCTTTTTTTTAATATATGCATTTATGGCTTTGAATTTCTCTCTCAGTACAGCTCTGGCTGCCTCCCATAGGTTTTGGTATGTTGTGTTGTCATTTTCTTTCATTTTGAGGTAGTTACTGATTTCTTTTGAAATTTCCTCCTTGTCCCACTGTTTGTCCAAGAATGTGTTGTTTAACTTCCATATCTTTGTGCCTAATCTGGTTCTCTGGCCCTTAGTAATTTCCAATTTCATTCCATTGTGGGCAGAGAAATTACTTTGTATAATCTCAGTCTTTCTGAATTCATTGATGGTTGTTCTGTGGCCTAGCATGTGGTCTATCTTGGAGTATGATCCATCCATGTGTCTTGAGAAGAATGTATATCCCGCTGTATATAAGTGTAGTTTTAGTATATCTCTATTAGATCCAGACCCTGAATGTATTATTCAGAGTCTTTGATTCTTTACTGATTATCTATCTAGATTTTCTGTCTAATGGTGATAATGGTGTATTAAAGATCCCCACTATAATTGTAGAGGCATTTATTTCTCCACTTAGTTTTTCCAGTCCTTGCCTCACATATTTGAGGCACACTGATTAGGGGCTTAAATGTTTATGATTGTTCTCTCTTCATGAAAGATTACCCCTTTTACTAATATATAATGTCAATCTTTGTCTCCTACAATAGTTTTGCATTTCAAGTCTATTTTGTCAGATTATAGGATAGCAACTCCTGCCCATTTTTGTTTATCATTTGCTTGTAAAATTGTTTTCCAGCCATTCACTCTCAGCCTCCTTGAATCCCTGGGTCTAAGGTGGGTTTCTTGTATACATCATATAGATGGGCCACATTTCCTTATCCATTTTGCCAATCTGTGTCTATTCACTGGTTAGTTTAACCCATTAACATTCTGTGTTAATACTGTCAATGAATTTGTTACCTCAGCCATATTTTCTTTGGGTTTATGTATGTCCAATTAGTTTTTGTTTCTCTTTATGTGTTTTTACTTGTTCTTACAGCTTCCTACAACTCCCTTTCTCCTCTTTTTTCCTTTCAACCTTTAGAGCTTCTTTTAATATTTCTTGAAGTGCAGGTTTCTTATCAGCATATTCCCTTAATTTCTCTTTATTTGTGAATATTTTGACCTCTCCATCATTTTTGAACACCAGCATTGCTGTATAGAGAATTTGTGACTGGAAGATTTTTCTTTTCATTCCTTGACTATGTCATACCACTGTCTTCTGGCCTTCGTGGTTTCAGCTGAGAAATCAGCACTTAATCTTATTGTGCTTCCCTTGTATGTGATGGTTCTCTTTTCTCTTGCTGCCTTGTGCATTTTCTCTTTGTCTTGAGCATTGGACAGTTTGACAAGTGTATACCTTGGAGTTGGCCTGTTGGGATTTATACTGTTTGGGGTGCACTGTGCTTCATGTACATGTACATCCATCTCCCTCAAGAGGGTTGGGAAGTTTTCAGCCACTATTTCCTTCAACACCCCTTCTGTTCCCTTTCCCTTCTCTTCTCCTCCTGGGAAGCCTATAATGTGTTTGTTTGTGCATTTTGTGTTGTCAGTTAAATCCTTGAGTCCCTGCTGGATTTTTTCTATCTTTTTATCTATCTGTTCTACTATCTGTTTGATTTCAGATGTACTATCTTCCACATCACTACTTCTTTCTTCTGCCTGTTCAAGTCTGCTGTTGCTCCCAAAAAAAGATGAATACAGCATCTTTTTTATTTCTTGAACTGTGCCAGTTGATTAGCTTCTCTCTCTGCTCTAGAGTTTTATTTAGGTGGTGGTTCTGTGTGTTTTTAAAGTTTTCTCCTTGACACTATCTTCTTCTTGTTCTATTTCCTTGTTTTTTTCTGTTCCCTTGAGGGAAAAAAGTTAGGGCCAGAAGAATTGAAAGGCATAAGAAAGGAAAAAAGATAATAGTGATATTGACAAATGTTAAAAGAGGGGCCATATCAGACTTAGTAAAATGAATATATAACTCATGTAGACAGTGTAGAGTTATAGGGGGGAAAAGTGGAGAACCTACAATGGAATGGGAAATCAAATAGAGAAAACTATATAGAATGATTTAAAAGGCCAGAATGAAGAGGAGAGAGAAAAATAGTAAAGAAAGGGCTGAAAGGAAAAGGTTAATTAAAAAAAAAGAAAAAAGAAAAGAGAAGAGACAAGATAGAAATCAATACCTATGAAGTTGAGGACAAATGAAAAATGGCGGAGTGTAAGAACCACAACAGAAAGCCAAAGGGAGAAAGATGAAGGATTGAAAATAGGTAGTGTTGTTAGACACAATCACTATACACAGAGAATGGAAAATCAAGGAAGAAG
>PVKH010007553.1:0-20128 GCA_004027955.1 Chaetophractus vellerosus | reverse complement strand
TTTTTTCTTGTAGAAATATGTGTTAAAAGTTCCAAATAATCAACTTAAGGATGAATTTGGGAAAAACAACCTGATTGTACATTGGAGTTGGCGTCTTTACTATAAGAGGTGCCCTGAGTGTGCCTTGGTGGCTTCAGTTGGGGATCCTCTTCCTGAGGTCTGATTCAGCTGCTTAAATAGCACTGAACCTCTTAGGTAGATTTGGTATATTGTCCTAGCAGCTTTAATCAGAGTCTTTACTTTCTCTGAAATTGTCATAGGGATATGGTCACATTTTATCTTAGAAGTGGTTGCTTCTCACTGTGGTACCCCTTTCCGATGTGATTTCTTATAGGGCCTCTCAAGAGAATTAGTAATAAAATTTAAGTAAAGAGCCTTGTTGTACTTTGATGAAATGGCTTTAGAAGTGCCTGCTGATGAGTGCTATTATTATTATTAGAATTTATACTATTTGTTTTCCTTCTTGGAAAAATATATTAAGGTTAAAAAAGTATAAGCTTTTGAGGGGTTAAATGTACATTGAAATTAAACCTGAATAGTTGTTTTGTCAGTCTTTGCCCTTTTACAATAGAGAAAACAGGTAATTAAATTTTGTACAGTAAAATGTCAATTGAACATTTATTGCCAAATAACACCTCAGGCACAGCAGAGCATTAGGAGACACCTGACTTTACTTTCAGTGCTGCTGAACAAACAGTCCCTTAACTCAGAGGTAAGGCAGGAGCAACTGATCAGGCAGTGGCCCAGGGAGGGGAGAAGCTCAGTGAAAGAGTTGCCCCTGCTCCCCGTTATTTTTGCTCAGCGTTAATAACTGTGAACATTGAAAATAAATTAACTTTTAGGAGCAGTGTCTGAATTGAGATGTGTATAAATTTAAAAATTATCCAGCTTAAAATGACCAAACAGAAGTAAAAGGCAGGAGTTAAAGTTACTTTTTGAGTTCTCTATTGGGATCTCAGCACCAGTGAATGAACCATTGGCTATAATATTGGGAGAGAGAATACTTTGTTTGGACTTGCAGTTTAAATCTAAGGTAATAAGGTGAGTTCTACAAAATCTCACATTTTTGACAAGAATTCTGATAATGTAAAAAGGATCATCTCGGGGCCAGCTGTGGCCCAGTTGGTAGGGTGCTGGTTTACCACATAGGAGGCCCTGGGTTTGGTTCCCGGGGCCTCCTCAAGCGGGCAGACTGCCTTGAGAAGGCAAAGCTGCCGCGGGCAGGGCTAAGCCGCCGTGGGCGGGGCAAGCCCCCACGAGCAGGCAAGCTGCCACGCAGTGGGCTGAAGTGGGGGGTCCCCCGCATGGTGGTGGTGGGGGGGACAGGCAGACATGGAAGAATGCAAGAATGAACACAGCAAGAACAAGCAGAAAGGGGGGGTGGGAAATGTAATAAATAAAAAATAAATCTTAAAAAAAAAAGGATCATCTCTCTACCCCAGCTCCTATAATAGGACACATTATACAGAGTCTATTGTAATTAATAATTATACTAAACTGATAACAATAAAGACCAAAATATTAACTCCTATAACAATAATGACATTCTGTCTTATTTTGAGTATTGGCCAATGTACTGTGTATATCAGCTAATATTTGATGCCACAAAATCATTGTATGACAAAGTATTGCAACAGTCCCTTGGATATAAAATTGGATTTGAATTGTAGTTTTGTTTGTACCCATCTTATGTGGATGTGTTTAAGAGATGCATAGCTTGAAAGCTGGTCCAGACCACTTGAAAGCTGGTCCAGACCACTGGGTGGGTGCTTTCCCCTAAGGCCCAGAGGGCTTCTAACCAAAGCAGTCCAACTAAATAGCCTGTGTGCTTAAAGCCCACGCTTCACACCCCAGATCTGGTGATGAGGACAGGTTGTTCAGGAGCATATCTGCTAGAACCAGAGAGTAAGGAGTCAGAGATGTGGTCAGCAGGGGAAGAATGCTTTTGTCCTCTGATCTTTACTTGGCTCAGGCTGGGTTAGGGACTGGCTCAGGAAGAGGCAAACACGTCAGAAGAGAGAGCATAAACTGACCTGGACTGCACTGGTTCAGATCAGCCCTGCCTGTTGGGTGGCCAGTTGAAGTGGGAGGGAGAAGAGAACATGCTTTGTATACTCTGACCTTTATCTCCTTTGAAAGCTTTATCCTGGAACTTGTTTCTTAATCTTTGATCATGACGAATTTTTGGAGGTGGTGGTGGGGATTGGGGGTGGGAATGGAGCCTTGTGCTCTCCTTAGAGGCTGACATAGGAGATGCAGGGACCTCTTCATTTAGCAGTTTGTGAACTCCAGTTTTGAATTTTTTTTGGCATTATTGATTCTATAATATACCTAAATATTGTGAATGTTATTAATAATGAAATAACTTTCTTTTAATTTCTTTGCTATACCTCCTGTTAAACAGTATTGATTTAACTTAGCTGGAGTGGATGAAATAGTAGATTTAAAAAAAATTGCTACCTTGAAAACTAGCTTAGCTGACAAATAAAAAAGAAACGATTCTGAAAGGAGGTTTTGGAAACTCTCTCAAGGATTATTTAAATACATTTATTTTCCTCAGTTTCGGAGCCTTTCATGTAAAATACCCATTGTTCCTCACTTTCCCTTGGTAAGAATGGGACTCCCTCTGCTTCTTGACCAGATTTAGCATTTTTACCCTGAAGCAAGTATTTATGACTCAACTTTGGTATCAATTATACAGGCTAAGGACGGCCTGTTATTAAATCATTGCAACCTGATATGATTTATTTTGTAGTTTGATAGTTTTGTCTTCTAGCATCAATACATCAGTAAGGAATATCAGAATTTCTGATCCAAGGAAGATGCAATTTTTTTGTTAAGTTGTAGTGGGTATGATACTGTATGATTGAGATTTCCTCCCAGTTAGTTTTGAGGTAGGCATAGTCCTTCATCTGTGGGAGGAGCTTGGTAAATATTTGTCAGATTCTATTCCAAGGGCCGAGAAAGTCTATCTAACCATTTAATTCCTTTTTCTGGTAGAAATTCCAAAGTCAATATATGGAAAATTAAAATACATGATTCTGTCATGAAATTATTCTCATGGTTGCCTTATTGTATTAGGGGTAATGAGCCCATTTTGCCATGTACAGCTATACTACCATGGGCTAAAAGGTACCCAGAGATTTGTCCACATCATTTGGAGATTGGCCAGGTGTTAAAGGCACAGTTGACTATCTTGTTGAGACATTTACATGTCAGCTTTAATTATCTATCTGCAGTTATGTTACATTATTCAAAGAACATGAAGCTTTGGCTTTTTCTTTCTTTCTCTCGGTTTTTTTTTTTTCTGTTGCACCATGTGCACAATAAAGTATTTTGGCACATTCCCTTAAAGTGGATTTTTTTTTTTTGAGTGAAAAAAGAGACTTTCCTCAAGCACCTGAAATTAAAAAAAAATTTCTTTTTGTGTGTTCCTATGTATGGGACCAAGCTGGTTTTGTAATAAATGTAGTGGTGTGTGTATGGGTGTGTGTGTATGTGTGCACACATTCTAGACATATTGGAAGTCAGGAGCCTCAACATTAGGTGATCTTTTGATCTCAAGTTTTGTGTCCTACAGCTTGTATGATGGTCTTTACCCAAAGATATGTTCATCACAAAAGTAACCATATGAATGGTGAGAAGTCACACTCAGAAGTGTGCTTATTTAAGTTTGACTAGAAGTTGAGGTTTCTAGGGGAAGGAGAGATGAGAAAGAGAAGGATCAAGGTGTGCTCAAGTCCCATGCACTGGGAGAGAAGTGGTAGCCTTGCGGGGGGGGGGGTGGTTTATGGCTCCTGAAGAGAGCCTATTCTATTTACCTCATTGTGTGAGAGGAGAGAAGGTTCATGACACTTTTTGAGGATGAGAGAGAAAGGACTCAAGAGAATCACAGGTAAAGGTTGGGCAGCAAATGGTGGTGACATCCTGGCTGTCCTGTGAATTGGAACTAATGCCCATTTCTTCTCTAGAGGGTACTGGGTGACTGGACTGTAAATGCCCCTGATGCTTCCCTGGGTATGGGAAAGGAGACATTGTAGAAGATAGCCACAACTCTTGCAGGTGCCCCATCCAAAGAGGCCAATGGATGGAGGGATTCTAGTAACAAAGAATGGGATGCTGGTGGGGTGGAGGTTGGGAGGAATAGGTTAGTGTCCAAGTCAGATCTTTAACACCAGGAGGGTGAATATGTAGGGAAGAAGTGCACTGTGGGAAACAAGCAACCCCATGAGATAGTCATCATTATGGTGTCTGCCTCACAGAGAACCAACTAACTTTCAGTTCGGTGCTCACCAGAGAAGCAGACAAACCAGTCCAGAGGGACTGCAACATTCCCACGGGGCTATCTTATGGGGAGAATTCTGCCTCTCCTATCCCTCCTTTAACCTAACCCAAGAAGGGAAATTCATGGGGGAAGAGAAAGGGAGAAGTGGGTAGAGCAGACCCACCTCCACTCCAGCCACTAGCCAGCATGCTAGCGTGCCTATGAGGCTACAGGGTTGAATCGAACGTAAGATTGAACTTTTAAAATGAACAAGACTGACTTTTTAAGGCCTTAGAAGAACTTGTGTAGTAACTGAAAAACTGAAATATTATGGAATCAAAATGAGCTATCAGTAATAGCTCCAATACCCACAGGAAAGGAGATCTGAGATGGCATACTTGGGAGGGGCCAGTTATAGTAAATATTAATCTTTCATTTTTCCATCCCAACAACTTAAGACTGCTTAATAATCCAATTACATTTCATAGAATTTGAGAGCTGGACAGGAACTTAGAGATCATTTTCTACCTCTGCCCTGTCATTTCACTAAGGATGGCTATCTATCATCTCTCCCATTCTTCCAGGGAGTCTTTAGAGAATTGTTTATGATACCATGAATAGGTAAAGGGGGTTATTTTAAACATTCATTTCCTAGAAGAATAATGGACACTAATATTTATTGCCAAGATTCTACATTATCTTCAATTCTTACAACAACCTGGTAAGATATAGGTATCATTATTATTATTTACACCTTACAGATGAGGAAGCTGAGGCTGTGAGAGGTAAGGAAACTTGCTCCAAATCCCACAGCTATTAAATCTGTGTGTTGGGGGAGTTGGGTAGGGCTGGATTCCAGTCCAGCTTTATTGAATATTATCACATTGCTCCTCAGAAGTTTGCTATGTGTTTTATCTTTTGACAATCTTCTCACCATCTCTCTAGTCTTTCCTAATCACCAAACCTTAATCACAGAATTTTAATCTTTATTTCCTTTTAATCCCTAAACTTGCAACCCCCAAAGCAAACAACGATTTCATAATATATTAATATGGCTTGAGTGAGGCAGGGAAGAAAATAAGCTAAGGTTGTTCAACCTTGCATCATTCTACAATAAAACAACCACTTATTGAGCTAGTTGCACATACCTTATCTCATTTAAGTTGGAAGTGAAAGGGATCTAATAAGCAAGAATAGATATGAGATGGTTGTTTTGGCACATCTCCTAAATTGGGGAATTTGGGTTTGTTAATCTTTAAAACCTAGATATCAGAAACCCTAATTATTAATTTCCTATTGTTGCTGTAACAAATTACCACAAATTCAGTAGCTTAAAACAACACAAATTTATTACCTTAGGGGTCCAAGATGGGTTTCATTGGGATGACTAGTATCTGCAACTCTAATTCCCCTTTGCCGTGGAACCTAAGATAGATGTCTTTGGTGGTGTGGTGGTGGTGGGGTCATTATTCTATCATACCCTAGTTTCAGAACTGGGTCTTTGCTATAGTGATGATATTATCCAATTCTAGAGAAATTTTATTAGTTTCTTCAAATAAAAAATAATTCTTTAACAAATCTGTGCAGCACATTGGGTTAAGATTTAGGATTTTGGTAATAGTTTTAAGGAAAAACAATTAATTTACAGATTTTAGGAGGATTTCATTTCCAATTGCACCTCAGTTGATTCACAATCTACTTTTTATGTTTAAAAAGAGAACTTTTATAGAAAATTGAACTGAAAGGATCCTTAGAGTTCATCTTGTAATGGTTGAACCTACCCTTCTTCAGATTTGGAAACAGAAATCAGGCGCTAGTGACTTCCTCAACTCTCAAAGTGAATTGTGAATTGGTACTGATATCTTCAAACTTTTTATGCCCTGATAAGATTTAAAAAGTAGAGGAACCAGACTTCTGGATTTTATTCTTCATAATTTACAAGAATTAAAGACAATTTTTAGGTTCTCACAACATGCTCATGCATTTGTATTGATTGTGAGTAGAATGCACCTCTGAAAACTCTCCTGGAAAATGGATTCAGTTGATGCCCAGTTCTTCCCTCACTCTGCTCATGGCCTTTGGAGTTATAGGGATTGGCCATCATTTGTTTTCCTCTGATTTCTTGCAGCATTATGGAGGAAGAAGCACAGACAAACACTTTGATTTTAGTTGATATAGTCAGTTGTTATTAAAATAAAATGCTTTCCATCCCTACCAAAAAAATTCTTTAAAATTTAGAGTCTAAACCAACCAGCAATATTTGTACCTGTTACCTCCCTACTCCTTCTCAGCAAACAATTGTACAATTTGTGCTAGAGGGTCAAGTGTATTCAAAGGTGATTTTCAACTTCCTCAAATTCTAGAGTAAAATAATTATCTATATATAAATTCAGTGTACTTCCGTTCAGTTCAGCAAATGATTTTTAAATATTTGCTGTGTTTGACATTGTGCTGTGTGCTCGGCTTTGATCATTCTCTTGTCTAAAATCTCATTTCAGTGAACAGTGTTTAATGGGGCTTTTTTTTTTCTTGCTTCAAGTTGATTGAAATTTTAGGAAAAAACCCTTATTACCCCTACCTTGGCAGTAGCTCAGCCTTAAGGGACACCTAAAACTTTGATAAAGAATCTGTTATAAATAGTTTTATTAATTTAGCTGATCTGATTTCATCTTACAATTCAACTACACCTCTGAATTTTGCTTCTCACTGAACAAAAGGCCTCTAGGAGTCAATTACTTTAGTCTCTCTTTTTTTTCCCCTGGACTTATGCTCATTTTGGGAAAAGGTGAATATGTGCAAAATGTGAATGAAAACTTGACTAAGTATTTAAAAATCATATCTGATTCAGACTCAGGTTTTTGTTTGTTTGTTTGTTTTTTTGTAAGACTCTGTTTTCTTTGTTAGTTTGTAAATTTCTTCTTCTTTTTTTTTTTTTTTGGTTACATTTCCAATCTTAAAATGAACCCTTAAAATTAAAGAAGGGAGTGAATCACAGAATAGGCAGCCATTACTCATTTTATTATGAGTAATGATATGTTTAAGGGGCAATGCTGTCTATTTGTTTCCCTGCAGCCTTTTTGACTGAGGCTTCTGAGAATCAGAGGTGCATCCTGGCCTTTTGTCTTAGGTGTTTGTCACCTGCCAAGTTCTTGTGGGTGAAGTTCAAGTTGGTGGGTGGAAGACGTTATAAAAGATGCAACATTTTCTGTCTCTTTCTTTATACCTATTAGACTCAAGCACAGTTTCATTTACTAAGGCATCCTGAAAGAATTAGAATTTTGGCTGAAACCCTTGTACAAACAAATCATGCATTCAATTGGAAAGGATATAATAAGAACTAGAGATAATGTATTGTTGTTGGGAGAGATTGGGCCCAATCCTAGAACCCTACAATAAACTTAATTGAGGAACTGGTATTCCTGGAAATTTAAAGGCAAAAAGCCTTTTTTGGTAGAACACATAGGCAATATTCTTTCAGCTTATCAGCTATAACGTCGATTTTGACAAGAAGGAAATAAATTAGAAACTATTCTGTAAACAATAGGAAATTGCAGTGTCCTTTGTCTTTTCTTTATTAGTCTCATCTCACCAAACTTTAAAGAGAGGGACCATATTCACACTTTTCTTGTGTCTTTTATAGCTCCTACTAAGTGCTAGGCACATACTGTCTCCCCCCGCTGCAAGCTGAAACAAGATAACTCATTTTCTTTCACATTCCTGAAAGGATCATTGACCTGAGTTAATGTAGTTTACCATTACTAGGTTCACTTACCTTGGGGTAGAGAGGAGGACACACTTGAGAATCTTGACTTTGCTACTTACTAACTATGTGATCATGAGGAAGTTTTAAAATTTTTCTGAGCCTCAGTTTCTTCATTGATAAAATAGAAATTATAATACCTTCCTGCAAGTTTACTATAAGGCCTGGAGGTGATAAATGCTCTGTATCTGAAATGCTTAAGACTTAATAAAATGTCAGTAGTAGTTGTTTAGTGAGGGGTTGTACCCGAAAGACAGAAGACTTGACAATCCACTTACCTAGTAGCTCCTTTAATAAAAATACTGCACATTAGCTAGTGATGGAAAGTTTATAGTATTATAATTTTTTTTTACAGCAGAGTTCATATACTGTCCCAGGAGCTGATGCCCTTATGTCCTCCTGGGTGGCTTCTCAACTAGCCTTGCAACAGCAGTGTACCAATGACAGGTGAAGCTGTCCTATTGGCTACAACAGTGTCTTTAGCTCTTTGAGCATACTTAGGACCATTTTCTAAAGGTCTTTGATATGTCTAAGGTCTGATCGTTGTTGGTAGTTTCTAATGCTTTAATCTTCTCCTTTGCATGGGCTATCGCTTCCTGTTTCTTTGTATGTTTTGTAGTCTTTTGTTGCAACCTGGACGTTTTGATATTTTAATCTTGATAATTTAATCGCTGGAGTTTGTACTCTGACATGTCTGTTCCTTAAGTTTGTATCCAGCAAGTGTTATGATAGAGATTTCTTTGAACACCTTTCCCATCTTTGCAGATTGTCCTGTGCCAATGCTCTCCTTCAGAGCTTAGCAATACAATGAGTTTAGAGAATAGTTTGAAGCAAAAGCATAGGCTCCTCTTTATCCTTTCTGCACATGCATCTTGTCCTGGGTATGTGCATGTGGCCCTAGGAAGTCCATGTTTACGAGGATACAAATGGCCCCTCTTCCCTAGGAAACAATGTTTCCTCAGAGTCCCCGGCACTGCACTTTTTGTCCCACAGGCCAGCAAACCTTTGCCCCAGGCAGCTATGATTCAACTGATTCCCTGTAGAGCCCTATAAGAGAACTGTTAACAGTCTGTACATGCAGGGCAATTCTGGGATGAGAAGTCTGTGATGAGTGTCCTCACTAAGTGCTTCAGACTGCCACCAAACAGATTGGCACAGACATACATACTCCCAGTATGGCACATAGATTATTCTGCTTCCTTCAGAACTGGGACCAGGGACCCACACTGGGGGTGCAGGCTGCTCTGCCCTGAGACAGTGACGGGGTAGAAGTAGGGCCAACAAGGAGATCACAAGATCCTAATGTTTTTAAGTTGTCTTTTTCTTGATTTGCCACTCACCTTGTTACTGCAACCTCTTAACTGCTTTCTGGAGCTTTGAGAAAGATGTCTCTGCTGGTTCTTGCCACTTGTTCAAGGCTTCTGTGGGAGGGAAGAACTTTGAAGTGTCTCACTCTACCATCTTGATCAGGATAAGGTGCCACTATGTCTTAATCTAACCATGCATGACATGCATTAAGTCAAATTACCCTTCAGTTTTCTTAAGATGCCTTGCCAGGAAAAGCCTTAGTTAATGTGTATGAATATGGGCCAAGCCAGGCATCTAAACCCTGCCTTTTATCTACACTCATCTTGTTTTCATCTAAAATGATGCTTTCATCTAAAATCAAAACAATGTTAACTCTTTAGGCTAACATTATATAAAATAATATATGTATTATGTTATATGAATCTATGAATATAGAAGTTATATATTATATGAAAAGAAATTATGTATATATGCTTTATATACATACTTTTCTTACTTATGATATAATTTGGCACTTTCATTCAAATATTGAAAAACGGAGTTTATATATGGTAGAACATATTTCAGTGTAAGGGAAGGATGTGGGCTTTGTGTCTGGTTATTCAATGTTTATATGAAACCTTTAAATATATGCATAATATCTCTGTTGTGGAGCCAAAGCCATTGAAATTCGACTCTATTAACAATCTTTTTGGCAATGCTAATCAATTTTTTTCATACGCTAATACATTTGGCAAAGTTACTTTTAATGATTGATTCATTCATATGTTCATTGACTTTTCTAATATTTATAACAAGATTATGTTTAGCAATATACAGATTCAAAGATGATGCAGACATATATTATAACTGATGTATTAAAACCATACTACCAGAGAGAAAATAGTTACTGTAACCAAGGTATATATCTGAGGACCAAGCTAGGTGCTTAAAAGTATTTATTGCATGAATGAATATATCTGGGTCTGTATATCTATATGCTGGATATCTCCAGATTCCCAGATTTGCCCTTTCTCTGCATTTCCCATCTCATGAATGGCGTCATATCCCCCAGTAGCTATTGCTAGCAATCTGGGCATCATTTGACTACCTCCACTTCCTCCTTTCTCTCATCATATCCAATCTATCACCATGTTCTCTTGGTTTTACCCTCTCAATAGTTCTCATTGCTACTCTAGTTCAGGCTACTTCCACACCTGGCCTGTATTACCACAACATCTTCCTAACTGGTCTTCCTGCCTCCAAATACCTTCTTTTTTCCCTCTAAATCCATTCTCCAGAAGAGCACCTAGAATCTTATTTCTAAAAGGCAAATCTAATTGTATCAGTTTACTGCTTAAGATTTTCTGATGACTACCTTCTCTGCTGGGAATAAAGCACAAATCCCTTTAGGAGATTTTAGGAGGCCTGGCACAATGTGGACCCTGCTTATCTTTCCAGCCCCATCTTCTGCTTCTTCCCACCTGTCCCATTCCATTCTATGAGATACTCTATATAAAGCGTACTGCTCTGCCTACAGCTGCTTCAATAGATGTTAGATATTCTCATTATTCTTGAAGTGACTTCTCTGAAAATGGCACAGCAGGAAAAATGTTTTTAGGAGCATTAAACAAGGGAGATTGGAAAGGAGAGATGCTCAAAGCTGACATGAAGATATGGATACCATTATCCAATTTAAGAAATTTATCTGATTTAAGAAATTTAATCCATATTAAGAAATTATTTAATCCATTACACTTTTGAAAAACAGTTTTTTAAAATGGTCTTGAAGAATAATACAGTGTAGCATATGAAAAAGGACTCTTTGGGACCTTGTACATGCTCAACCACTGAGCTACATCCACTTCTTTCTGTTGGATCTTAAGTTTATTGTTTCCTGAGATTATGATCTAGTTTAGAAAAGTTGCCAATATTTACTCTTCAAGATTTACTTTGTTTTCCAAAGACCCCCAAATGGTCATGGCAGTGTTGTTAAGTATTTAGTTGGCTCCAGAATTTCCTTATATTGTGATTTTTAGTCAATGGGATAAGATGACTCACAATGAATGTAACTTTTCTGTTTTTACTTACTGATTTTTATCACATGGTCAAAAGTCCAAGTTTCTTTTACTCTAACAGATTAGCAAATGTGTTTATTTATAAGGGGGGGGGATAAAATTTAATTAACTTCTTGGGTTTAGCATGAAAAATATTATTAATAACTTGAGGCTGAGCTTTCTAGGTCATGCTTCAGAGATGAACAGAAAGCAGTCACTACTGTTTTTCTGTTGTATTATTATAATTTGGGTTGAAAGATCGATTTTCATTAGTTTGGGATAAATAAATCTTTTGAAAACATTAGTATTTCAGTGAAGTTCATATTTACTGTGTTTCATTTAATGAAACCTTTTGCAAGAGATTGGTTGGGTCATCTTATTTATGTCGTCAAATTGTTTTGGAATAGCATAAAGACTATGTAGAAGACTTTCTTATATTGTTGAGATGTTTGAGTATCAAAATTACCTTTGAATTCAAAACTTAAGGAAATTGACATGAACAAAAGCACAAAATATTTTATTTAGTGCTTTTAAATTGGATTCAAAGTTTTAATTTTTATAAACTCAATATATATGTATGTTTGATTCAGTTGAATTGTTATCTAGCATAGGATTTTAAAATTCTTACACTTGGATGATTATAATTTAACAATCAAGTATGGCTTTTGGAAAAACATTCAGTAAGACTGATTTGGAAGTTTAGAACAATTTAGAGAATCTTTGTAAAAACATCTACATACTGATGTGAAATGCACTATTATGGGCAGAAAATTGATAGTTGTAATCAGTTTTATATATATACATCCATAATTAAAATTTTCTAATCACTGCCATTTGGATAAAAGCAAATACTAATGCTATTATATACCCTTAAGGAGCATATCAAGAACAGATGGAATCAGAATGTCTTTGCCCTAAAACAATTCCATAAATGGTGACCACTTTCTTTCAGAAGTGTTGAATCCAATACAGTTCTTTACTTGGGCTGCCAGCTGATTTGTACATGTCATATAGCACAAAGCCTAGGGATTTATGATGGTATTTTTTTTTTTTTTTTAAAGATTTATTTATTTTATTACATATCTCCCCTTCCCCCCCGTTGCGGCGACGCGCCGAGACTTGGTCACTGCGCAGGCGCGGCTTTCCCCGCTTGTGGGCGGCTTCTGCTTCCATCACGGCCGGCTCCAGTTCGCGGGTGGCTGGCTGTGCTCGACTTGCAGGCGACCTGCCCTGCCCGTGGCGGCTTTTGCCTGTCCGTGGCAGCTATGATGGTATTGTTATGGTGTGTTTACTAAACAGAAGAATGAAAAATAGTAAGTACATGTATTAGTTAGTCAAAGAGGTGCTGATGCAAAATACCAGAAATCTGTTGGCTTTTATAAAGAGTATTTATTTGGGGTAGAAGCTTACAGTTACCAGGAAATAAAGCATAAGTTACTTCCCCCACCAAAGTCTTTGCCACCTGTGGGAGCATTTGGCTGCCTAAGTCTGCAAGGATTCAGGCTTCCTCTTCCTCTCAAGGCTCCGTGGTCCCAGCTTCTTCCAATATCAGCTGTAGGCTGGGATAATTCTCATCTCTCTCCTGGGGCTCGTTTCTCTCCAGGCTCAGCTGCCCTGCTCTCTTCATAAGGCTAACTGTAAACTATCAGGCAAACGGCTCATCTCTCTTCCTGGGGCCTCTGAGGTGTCTAATGGAGCCTTCTCTCTTTCCTCATGTATCTGCTTCTCTGTGTATTTACTTTCCGGGGCTCCAGCATTAAAAACTTCCTTGTGTCCTTCTGCATGTCTTTATTTCCCCAGGCTCCACATCAGTACTCCAGCTTTCTCTTCTTCCATATTGTTTCGGGGACTCAACGTCCTACTGACATGGCCCAATCAAAGCCTTAATCATTATTTAATCAAGTAAAAGTGAAACCTCTGAATCCAATTCAATCTAATATGCCCAGAGGAACAGACCAGTTCACAAACATAATCCAATATCTATTTTTGGAAATCATAAACAATATCAAACTGCTACAGTACAGTATTAGCAGCAGTAGATAAGGCTGCCTGGTAAGATACAGGATGCTCAGTTAAATTTGTGTTTCAGAAAAACAGTAAATAATTAAAAAATGCATATGTCCCATGCAAAATAATTCATTATTCATCTGAAATTCAATTTTACCTGGGCATTCTGTATTTTCATTTGCTAAATTTGGCAATCCTAGCTGTGATTATTGGGTAGACTATAAGTAACAGTAAAGGAACAGATTTTTCTGATGGAATAGAATTTTTTTCTCAAAATACCCCCCCCCCCCAATCAAGTAAAGAATATCTTGGTCACCCCAGTGGTAAGTGCTGTCGGAGCTAGGATTTGAACTGAGGGAGTTAACCTGAAGAATCCATGCTCTATCACTGCCTCCCAACCTCTGCTGTAACTATCAGTTGTCAGAGAGTACTCTTTGCATGCGATAGGATATTATTTTTCCCATAGGTTGTTGGTGTTTGCCTTATACAAGTTGACCCTCATTAATAATTAGGCAGGGTTCTCAGTTTTTTTAAGGTACCACATATGAGATCTTGCAATAATTCAAGATCTGCATTCATTCATTTGTAAATATAATTGCATAAAATCTAAGAGTCAAAGAACTTGAAACTGAAATCTCTTAAATTCAAAGATGAAAACATTATAAGCCCCATCAAGTTAAAAATAAGTTCTGAGAATGGTTGAAATGACTTAGCTTGATTATTATTATTTAAATGTCTTTTCATCTTTTCTGCTCTAATGGAACCTTTCCTCATAAGGCCACCCAACAGTAATACCGATTTAGAATATTCACATGAAAGAAGGAGATGGTGATTAAATAATAGAAAAAAGACTAGGAATTATTTAGAAAGAAGATAAGAGCATACTAATTAATTTATTAAACACTGACATTATCCTACAGCAGTAAATAGATTGTCTGTTAGAGTTTTTTTTTACTTGTACCAAGTTTTATTTATAAAACTAACAAAAATAAGTCAGTTTTCTTAAACAAATAAATTTTATAAGTACATATTAATAAAGCATACAATTCATCCAAAGTGTACAGTCAATGGTATTTGATATAATCTATTAGAGTTTTTTAATCTATATTTTATATTTTAAGAACAAACCCTGTGAAAGAGTGATATAAAAATGTCTCAATTATAATGGTAAAATTTTTGTATTTGAACTTTTAAATCATTTTTTAACTTGTAACTTTAAATTATTTTGAAATTTACAAGAGCAATCATGTAACGGAAATGTCCATAATTTAGAGACTTCTGAACACTGTATTAACATAGAATTTGTAGAAACCTAACAAAAATGGGTATGGCATTGAAATCTATTTTTAATAGTGATTAAAATTGATGTCCACCAATAGGAGCAGCACAACAAGGTGGGAAAAGTCTGGGACTAGAGTCAAATTCTGCTATTTTCTAGTTTGTAATTTGAACCAAATAGTTTGCTTCTCTTAGCCTCAGTTTCCTCATCTCTAAAATGGAGTTAATAATTTAGCTGAGGGGCCGGCTGTAGCTCAATTGGTAGAGCGCCGGTTTACCACGTGGGAGGCCCCAGGTTCGGTTCCCGGGGCCTCCTTGAGCGGACAGACCGCCTTGAGAAGGCAAACCGCCATGGCAGGGCAAAGCTGCCACAGGCAGGGCAAGCCTCCATGGGCAGGGCAAGCCCCCGTGAGCAGGACAAGGCCGCCGCGCAGTGAGCTGACTCGGCAGGTCGCCGCAACGGGGGGAGACAAGCAGACACAGAACGCAAAAAATCAACATAGCAAGAACAAGCAGAAAGGGGCGGGGATATATATAAAAAAATAATAATAATTTGGCTGTGTTGTTGGGGGGGGGGTTTCCAAGCGATAATGCAAATCACCTGGCTCACAATAGGCATTCAAGAAATGATAATATTATTATAAATATTGAATGTTCTCAAAATACTAACTCATTTTTTTTTCAGTTAGATGATTTTTAATGACTTCTGCAGGAGCCAGTAAAATAAAAATAGCTTAATATTAGGTTGTTGAGAATTTGTACCTATTTCCCAGGGTAGGTCACACTATGCTATAAATGAAATTTTTTCTATCTTGGAATGTAGAAATAGCAAATTGTTGCATTTTATGAAATGAAGTTTTGAAACTGTTTTTACAGAATGTTTTATTTACAGAAATAAAATATTTAGTTATTGTTAGTAGTATACTAAGTAGTGTTTTAACTCATGGATTTTATTTTTGCCCAGTGTTTTTTCATCATTCTTTATTTGTCGTATTTTCCTATTCAAATCACCTTCTTTGTAAACAATCCAAATTCTTTGATCTAATTCACTGTGTCACTTCTATTTTTTAGAACATATGAGGAAATAAAGGAGATTTACCTTAAGTCTACCAAATTTTTGTTAGTTTTGGTAAAAATTTATAAAGCTCAAGAGTGTTTTAAACTATCCAAATAAATGAGTAGTGCAAATTAGTCAAATACTTATATTGTTAAATTATACATTTGACTATTTTTGACTTATCTGTTGAAAATTGTTTTAGTTTCCTAGGCTGCTCAAGCAAATGGGTTGGGTTAAACGATGGGAATTTATTTGCTCATGGTTTGAGGCTGGGAAAAAGTCCAAATCAGGCTGATGCCTTTTTCCCCCCAAAGATTGTGGTGTTCCAGGGATGGCTTCTGGCAATCCTTGGTCCTTAGCTTGTCATATGGCAAGTCAAAAGGTGGCATTTCCTGGTCTCTCCCTTCTTTTCCAGGTTCTGTTGATGTTCAGCTTTTTGCTTCTTGTGGCTTTCTCTCCCTCTTCCTGAATTTCATTCTGCTTATAAAGGACTCCAATAATAAGATTTAAGATCCATCCTTGGGAGCAGATGTGGCTCAAGCGGCTGAGTGTCTGCTTCCCATATGGGAGGTCCCGGGTTCGGTTCCAGTGACTCCTTAAAACAAACAAAACAAACAAACAACAGCAAACAAACGAAAAAACCAACTCAGGGGAGACGATGTGCCTCAGTGGTTGTGCGCTGGCTTCCCACATATGATATCCCATATCTTGGGTTGAATCCTGGTCCTGGTACCTTAAAAAAACAAAAAAAAGAGACCCATTCTGATTGAGATGGGCCACATCTTAACTGAAGTAATCTAATCAGAAGATTGTATTTACAATGGGTTCCTGCCCACAGGAATGAATTCTATTTAAGAACATGTTTTTCAGGGGTGCATACAGTTTCAAACCACCACATGAATATTTACTGAGCACTTTGTCATGTGGAAAATAGTATCGGCTAGTTTCTGTGAAGATTTTAAAAAAATCTGCGTAATGGTCTCTGCCGTCAAAGAGTTTATAACCTCATTGGAAAAGGAGGCCACCTGTGCATTAAAATTAAGTTTGTAGGTCATTAAGTCCAAGTGAGAGGTTCTTGTGGAGTTTGGAATTCAGCTAGGATGGGTTATCAGGAAAATCTTCAAGGGGGAGATGGGACCAGTTGAGCTGTAAGGGAATGGTAAATGTTGAGACTGATGGAGATTTGGGGGTCACAGTTCTGGTCCAGATGAAAGGTGTGATTTGGGATCCCAACAATTCTGCAAGATTAGGGTCCAAGTGGACTACTGCAAGATAAAGTTGGAAAACTAAATTGGGGCGAGATTTCAGAGGGCTTGTGTACTGACTAGACGTATTCTATAGACCATGGGGCTTCTGAGCTGGGAAGTGATGTTTCAGGAACTAGGTGCTTGAGGAAAATAGGGCAGCCACATTTAGAAGAAAAGCAGAGTTAAGTAGAATCAGCTAACAAGTCAGACATTTTACTTGGAAACAAACTGTCTCCTCTAGGGTTTTAAGAGGATTTGTCAGTAAAGATCATTTGGAAGAATGAAGAAACTAGTTGGACAGACAGCAATTAGGAAACAATTTAATAATCCAGTTACCTGAACTAGGATAATGATGGCTGGAATGAAAACGAAGGAAGGCATTTGAGAAGCAGTGTGAAGGGATATTCAATCAGGGTTGGAAACAGAGAACCTGAGAATGAGGAGCCCAAGGTATGTCCAAAATTTCAGGTTTGGGTAACTGGGAGAATAATGTTAACAGAGGTAAGTCAGCAGGGGGATTGGGTTTTGGGAGAAAAATGAGTTAGTTAAGCTCTAGCTGAATTGTATCTGAAGTGAAAATGGGATATACTGATTTAAATGAGGGTTTGGGCCTCAGGTCTCAGGACAAAAGACTGGAGAATTACCCACATAAAGAGTTTTATACATATTAATGGAACAAGCAGAATGTTGGCACAATTTCTAAATCTTGCTCCCTAAATAGAAAGTATGTTTTAAATGTTCGGCAAAATAATCAAGTTAATAATAGTTTTCAGTTGCTACCTCTTTCTCTGGTCTCCAGTTGCTTAGCCATTTTCTCAAAATTATTGGCTTCTTAAAGGTAGAAGAATCTGTGTTTGAAGGGCATAAAAATGTATTAGGATTTTACCCCAAGCTCAGCCCATTCCAGGCCACATATCTTCATTACTTCCTCCGGAGAGCTGGAAGCCAAAAATCCAACTTGGCTGTACTACAGATGGTAAATGAGAGATAGAGGATAGATAATTAGGATTGGGTGGGCGGGTGGAGAGGCATCCTGTAATATCTAGGGGATGAACCCTTTAATCAACTAATTTAAGTGAATGGATAGTTTCAATACTCAAAGTTGAGGGTAACATTGTTAGTTAAATTCGGGATTCTGGAAAATTGTTTGGGACTTCCAAAAGTTGTGCCATCCATAATTATAGGAATCATTTGGTCCTTATTGAAAGTGGAAGAAAACATGCATCTGATTAGAATATCATGCAATTTAACATCACTGGGGAAGAGAAACAGTATTGCTTTGTGAAATTGTGGGCTCATTTTTTCAAAGATTGTTATAATCTGTGATTTCCCCCCAAGAGTAAAAAATAATTAGTACATTGCATTCAACCATGTATTTAATACATCTTACATTCTCAAATTTGTATGTGATGCATAAGGTTTCTTTCCACGGTAGCTGAAAATGTCAGGCTGAGTTAAAAATGAAAATACCTGGCATTTAAACTGGTCTTGAAGGAGGCAACATTTCTGAGGAAGCCCTCACCCAGGGGCCGTGTGTTTGTTTTTGTTCTGTTGTTACACATGACACTGGCCAATCTCTTCTCCATCTTTCAGGGTTTTAGCTTCTCATCGGCAGTAGTATTAAGAAGTTGAGTAAGGCAAACTGCCCAACAGTTTTCTTAGCTTAGATGGAAGAGTCCGTGTATTTCTACATTTGAATAGCTTTTAGGTTCCAAAAGAAAAGCACTTAACCAACTAACGAATCATTGGAGTCCTAAAGCTTTCAATGTTAATAATTAAGTTTTACTTTGTAGTGATAGAGACATCTAGATAGTGGCTATTTACTTAGTTTTAGTGTTGGGAAATATAAAGCTAAGATTTTTAGGAAATGAATGAAGTGGAACTTCTGTGGGGTATCCTTTCTGTTTTCAAGGGAAGGATGGAAACTGGCAGTAGAGAAACTGACTTAATTCTATATGGATGTGTCCAGGACACGAGCCAGAACTGGCCACCATCCTGACCTGCAATAGAACCAGTGGTTCAGTTGGAATTGATCCGTGAATGATTTTCCTTCTGATTCATCTAAAGAGACCACTTGGAGAATTCTCTTTGAGACTGCTTTAATATTAGAAATAGGACTACTAGTAAAATAGTAAAGATGAACAATATACTGTTTTAGTGCATATGTATTTAAGTGGAAAAGGTATTACTTTATACATCCACCTATTCAGTTTTTGAATCCCTAATGCTCTTGTTGACTTTATAAAAGAAGAAGTTAAGACCACATTATTTCTTCTTATATCTATTTTTGAAAAGCGGTTCTCAGCATTAACCAAAATACTTAAAAAAGAAAGCATTTCACTTTCAAAATATTTATTTTTTAGTGTATCTCTTTGTCAACAGTGTTCAGGGTAGGTTTATAAAAAACATTAAGAACATCCTTTAGGAATAATCCAGATTCACAGTTCATGTTGAACATACTCATACTCTAAATAATAATTCTAACAAGCCACCTTAGTATGTAATACAAGAATACAGTGCATGATGGAGTAAAATGTTGTTTAAGGAAACAGGTTTATATTTCATATCTCTAGGGAGTTCTTCAAACCGGTCAGACTATTCAGAAAAATTATCCATATATTATGAAAAACTGCATTAGCATTTTCTAAAGCTGCATTTCATTTCTGTTGTGGTTTTACCCTTTAGAGAATACAGCTACAAATACTTATTAGAGATGAATTCTAGGAAAATAAATGTAAATAGAAACTCAGACTGAATTTATTTTTTTTCTCAACAAGAACTGTTTAAAACCTGGCAGTGAAAGGCAGTTCTCTTGTCTGTAAAGTATTATAATAGAAAATACAAGGTCATCACTAAACACAAAGGACTTTAGGTTTCTAAGGAAAGAATGTATCTTAAGGGGGATAAATGAAATAGTATGGCTAGAGGAGAAGGGAATTTCCTTATTTCACCCTTAAACCTGGCAGAATTTCTACAACAGAGCTTGAAACTTGGAGGCAAATTAAAGATGTTTGGTTCACCCTCTTCAGAAATTCATATGCACCCAATTTACTTTCCTTATGGTTGGTCAATGAGGGACTTCAGAGATCTTGCAAAACTTCATTGGTTGATTTAAATGCAGACAACAGCCCTTTTGGTGAGAAAATAATTTCATTTTTGTCAGTTTTGGAG
>PVKH010007552.1:0-20129 GCA_004027955.1 Chaetophractus vellerosus | reverse complement strand
TCTGCTCGTGGGCAGCTCTGCTCTGTTCGCGGGCGACTTGCCCTGCCCGTGGCAGCTTTTTGCCCTGCCCACGGTGACTTTTTGCCCTGCCCACGGTGGCTCTGCCCCGCCCACGGCGGCTTGCCCTCTCAAGGAGGTCTGCCCACTCGGAGAGGCCCCCAGGAACCGAACCCGGGGCCTCCCATGCAGTGAACTGGCACCGTATCCACTGGGCTACAGCCGGCCCCCCCATACCCTTTAAATAATCACTTCCCACCCCCGCTCCTCCCATCCCCTGGAAACTACTAATCTGCTTTCTATCTCTATGGATCAGCCTATTCTGGATCTTTTATATAAAAGGAATCATATATATCCTTTTGTGCCTGGCTTCTTTCACTTAGCATAATGTTTTCCACATTCATCCGCATTGTATCATATATCAGTGCTTCATTCTTTTTTATGAGTGAATAATATTCCATTTTATGTACATACCACAATTTGTTTATCCACTCATCCATCGAAGGAAACAGTTCCAAAGATGGGAACCCTCAGCAGAAACTCCATCAATCAGCTTCTCCCAATTAGGAAGACTGAGTAGCATCGACTTCCACAAAAATCTCAAAATACAAATGCCCTCCAATGTCTTTTCTTTTTAAGTCACAGAGAACTTTAGATAATCATATTTTAAGTTTTAGATTGAATAAGTTACAGAAACAAGGGCCTCAGGAATAATATCTAAGTTTACTACACATTGATTAGGAGGGGGGGTTGGTACTTGAAGATACCCATTATTCCCTCCTCTTCACATGCCTTAGTGAACCTGCCTCTCTCAAGGTTTGATTTTTACTCTATATCATATGGTCCCTTCCCCAATGAAATGCTTGTAGAGTGTCTACTCTGTGCCCAACTAATTGACTTTGTGGCCTGATGACCCTGGCCAATCAAATCCGTTTTGGAGTGTTCTCTTTTGTTTCCATAAAGATCTGAGCAGAGTGGAGTGGGGTTGAGGGAAGCTCATCTAGGGTAGTGGAAGCAACATGTGCTAAGATAAAGTCCTGACAGCATAACATGTTCTGGAAATTGTGTAGTATGTTCATTATGGTTCCAGGAGAGGAAGAGGAACCAAATTGCATTAACCTGGGGAAACTGAGCTAAATGGGAGGTGGTAGATGTTGAAAGTGTTGGTAATTTAAAACCCATCAACACATAATCATACTGTGTCCCCTTCTCCTGCCCACCAGCTTTGCAATCAAATTTCCTCTCAGTGTGCTGATTGACTCTGGTACAGGTTTATGATTTCCAGCACTGATTTTCAGTGCTCAGGATGACTTTCCTCTCTCTCTCTCTCTCTCTCGCTCGCTCGCTCGCTCTCTCTCGCTCGCTCTCGCTCGCGTTCTCTTTCTCCAAACTTATTCCTAATCACCTGCTTTTCTCATTATCCACAGTGACTGTTCCAAACTGGATCCACTTTTCTCAGGAACTTGGCCCTTCTGACCCCCTCATTTTTATGTAATGATTTACCTTCCTTGTTACTTTTCCAAGGAAATGGATAATATCTCGCATATGCTCCCTCAGCTTGCCTTCACTCCAGATCCAAACTTACCTCCATCTCTATCCATCCTTATAGTCTTCCTTTCTGCCTCAGATGGAGGTTTGTCTTTGTCTTTTTCAAAGCGTACCTCTCCTTCAGGAACCTTGAGAGACTGGGAGGCCAGTTGGTTTGGGGGTGCCACCACTGCACCAGCCACAGGATATTATTTTCAGTAAAAACCTGTTTGCAAGTTGTGTTAGAGAGGAATCACTGCTGGCTTCTAGTCAGCAGTTTTGCCACGAAAGTGGAGATTCAGAAATCTGAACATTTTCCTGTTTTTCATTTCTGTAACATTTGATCACATTAAGGTTTCATTGCAGCACTGCTGTCATGAGTAGGGATTAAAAACTATTCTAAACTAGATTATATCCTTAAATTTCAACAGTCATTTTTGGGGCAGGGGTAGAGACTTAAAGCAACCAAAGAATTCATCCATAGCCACCAGTGACTTAGCTGGACCTCCCATTAGTAGCCAAGACTTTCTCAGGTCAGTGGTCTCCATAATGCAGGGGAGGGCGTGTCCCAGGAGATGAGCAAGAAGAATTGAAGGTGAGCAAAGAAAGTCTTCAGACTTCTATTTGTAAATTATTTTTAATCCCATCCTTTACAATTTGTAAAAATTTGTGTATTTTTAATGTGCTTTAGACATTAATACAGTACTATATTCTTGTAAATTGTTTATGTATGATCTATATACACATAGGGGAGACATGTTATTTGTTGGATTAATAAAATACTCAGAACTCAACTTTATATCATAGTTATCATTTGAGCATTGAGGGTAAATTGGGAACATTCAGAAAGTTCTTTACATAATTCTGTCAGTCATTTTAGTTATCAGATTTCAAGTGTTTTAGTTGCAAAATGCAGATGTGTGACTTGACCTTAATTCCTTACTGTGAATTTTAACTGAGAGGGTTAAAACACAGATTCAAAACCATTTGCTGCCCTTTTTGTGAACATGCTGCAGTTTTCTCATGAACTACCTAATGCCTCTCCACATACAGTATGTTTTTTGCAGTCATCCTTTAGTCACAGACAGTTTAAGCTGTTAAATAGTATCGTGCTTTAAAAGGTAGGCTGATGGCGTTTCTATCTTCTGGTACATCTGGTAAGTTAATATATACAGTCTCTGTGGGTATCCTGCAGGGACCTGTTTTTACATGCATACAGGGACGTTTATGTGGAAATCAAAGGCCATGAATCAGAAGAACACAACGCTTGTTTCCAGTGTACTGGAAGCTGAAAAAAAAAATTGGCTTTGAAAAATTGAAAGTAGTGTGGTTTGTTTTTATTGTGGAACCGATCAGGAAGAACAATTTACAGTCATTGCCATTCTTCACAGCTGAATGGAGTAGAGGTGCCTGCCTCGTGAAATGGAGCAGCTGCACCCGTTGTCTCTGGGCTCACAAAAACATTTGCTTCTTAATCAAGAACTTTAGATGGTGGGGTACAGTTTGTTTTCATGATGGAAGTGGTCAGTTGTGCCTTACCAGACAGCTGTAGTGTAATTAAGAAAAACTGTGTGAAAGCAGATTAAATTTAACAGAAAACGCCTGTTTTTAAAAGAGTGACAACAGTCTTTCACCTTAAATTTATTCATTTTTTTCTTTACTACAAAAGCAGAAATATCACTGTAATTCTGGTCCGCAGGGTTTTGCTATCTTACAATATCTTTTTGTCGAAGGAAACGTGAGATGGTCTACTGCAGAATAATTGTTTGTTTTTGTAACAAGTGCAAATTAAAAAGTATGGATTTTAAAGTGATTTCGTGCATGAGAGCTCTGCTTTCAAAATAACATTTAAAATAAGGAATTGCACATTTATATTTAAGTTAATTTTAATGCACTTAAAAAGTTAGGTGATTTGCTTTTGTAGAACAAATGCTTTTTTGAGGTTTAGTTTCTGCTTTTTAGATTCACTTTGTTATACAAGTTGCAACATTATGGAATGTTCTGAAGTGTTTAGGTATTGCCTGTTTAAGACCAAAACTATGAGCAGTGACAATTACATTTCTCTTGACAAATTGTTAAATGAATTAGTCAAATGAAAATGAAATAAGTTGAGGAAGTGTTAATATGTTGTAGTTAAATGTGGAACATTAGGCTGTCAGTTGACTTTGAAAGCATACACTTGTTTTAAGCAGCAGACTTTGAAATAAGAATGAAAATGCCTTAATTTGCACCACAATCTACAATAGCATAGCAAAATAACTTGGAAGGTCCAAGGGAGCTGAATTTAAAAAAAAGAAAAAACTTTTGTCTTCACAATTAAACAAAACTTGTACTAAACACTCACCTATCATAAGTGTTCATATTGATTGCCCAACATACTAAAAAAATTTTTTTTTCACCCCAGGCAATGTAAAAGTGCCAGGTTCAGGTTTACTCTAAGGCTGTCATGGCCTTTATTTCAGTTAGGGGAATTTGGAAAGCTGGATAAAGAACTGGGAGGGGTGCGCAGTTACAGCTCAAATGTTCTGGCTGTTTCCAGTCATGCATCCCTTACACTGGGAGCTATTAGAGGATGAAGACTGTACATTGGACATTTTAGAGAAGAACCCCGGCTGTCATCCCCCTCTGTCTCTCTGGCAGCTGCTCCCTCCTGATTCCTTTTGTGTCTTTCCTCATCAGAGGCCTTAAGAAAACATTGAGAGTCAGGCCTGAGTTCATGCTGAGTGGCAAACCATGGCTAGAACTTGGGAATTGGTTCTTTTTATGTTTGCAAAATGAGCCCTCATGTGTGCCAGATGACTCTTCCTTTTCCTCTGAGTAGCTCTGCAGGCTTGGATGCCTCTTCTGTGATTTCTCAGTAGACTCCTGCAAAGTTTTTAGAACATGAGCAAACTTGTGTTTTAGGATGGTGAATATAGAAGAGTGTGGGATAGATTGGAAAGATAGAATAGCAATTAAGAAACTAAGGCCAGGTTTTAAGGTGAGAATGACAATGATGAGCATTGACGGTAGAGAGCAGTGTGATATAGTGGGGAAATTATGGGCAATTCTGATTACTGGAATTAGAATCAAAAGATCTGGATTCAAGTCCCAGCTAGCCAAGAATTTTGGGAAAGTCATTCTGTCAGCTTTTGTTTCTTCATGTGGATCTGTAATACCTGTTCTACATACCAAACAGGTTGTGATTATTCAGAACAAAACAAAAAAGCGAGATAGCATAAAAATGCCATAAGGTTGTAAAGTCCTACAGTATAGGTATGAACCACTTGACCCATTTGAATCTGTTTTTAAAGGAATTCTTGGCAACCAAGGAAAGGGAATAATAGAGCAAATATTAAAATTTACCAACACAGATTCTTTCTTTGTGAGTGCACTCAAAGCTCCTTAGTAATTCCATTATTTTTTTACTATTTGTTTCCATACCATTTTCCTCACAACCAATTCCCTACCCTTTCACCCTTCTCACACCCCATTTCTAGCCCCTCCCTTCTTAGTCTCAGTAGATAATCTCCTCAACTACTTTGCCAGGAAGTTTGAGCAAGTCCCTCAGTTTCCCTGGCCACCATCTCAAAATGTCTCTGTCTTCACCCAATTTCCTTCCTACTTTCTGTCTCCTCCTTGCAAAAGTTATCCTTGACACCTTCTCAACCTCCCTCATTTCAAACCTTGCTTCATCAGCTATTTAATATCTTCTTATTCCCTTTATCTCTCTCTACCTGGTCCTTATCAAGAAACCCTCTTTAAGTTCACTGCCATATATGTTTCTTTCATTTGCATTGATGAAATTTTCAAGAGAGTGGTATAAGCTCTTCTTTACCATCCATGCTTTATTTTGATCCATTTCAAGCTGGTTTCTGTCAGTTTCATTGTATTGAAACTCATGTCTCAAAGGCCATCATTGTCTTCATTGTCTAATCCAGTGACATTTACTCTGTGCTTCTCCCCACTGGTCTTCATGCAGACTTTGACAGCCTAAACTCTTCTATAATTGAAATCCTCTCCCTTTTGGCTTTCACATATCAATACATTGCTTGTTCTCTTCCAACTCTGCCATTGTGTTTCTCCTTCCATTAGCCCCTAAGAGTACGTGTTCCTTATGATTCTGTCCATGGCTCTCACTATATAAAAAAATTAACTGAAATTGGCTAATAACCTAAACATAAAACCTAAGTCTATAAAACTGATATATGAAAATATAGGAGAAAATATTTGTGACCTTAGATTAGGCAAAGATGTCTTAGATACCATGTAAAAAGCATGATCCATAAAAGAAAAACTTAATAAATTGCATTTCATCAAAATTAAAAATTCTCCTCTCAGGCACTGTTGCGAAAATAAAAATAGCCTCAGATTAGAAGGAAATATTTAGAAAACACATATCTGATAAAGGTCTTATACCCTTAATATAAAGAACTCTCAAAAAACAATGATAAGAAAGGGCCGGCTGTAGCCCAGTGGATAGGGCACCGGTTCACCACATGGGAGGCCCCGGGTTCGGTTCCCCGGGGCCTCTCCGAGCAGGCAGACTGCCTTGAGAGGACAAGCCACCGAGGGCGGGGCAGAGCCGCCATGGGCAGGGCAAAGCCGCCACGGGCAGGGCAAGTCACCCACAAACAGAGCAGAGCTGCCCGCGAGCGGGGCAAGCCGCCTGCGTGGTGAGCTGACTTGGCGCGTTGCCGCAATGGGGGGAGACAAAGCAGACACAGAAGAACACAAAAATGAACACAACAAGAACAAGCAGAAGCGGGGGGGGATATGTAACAACAACAAAAAAAAAACAATGATAAGAAAAAGCCCAATTTAAAAATGGGAAAAAGTTTGAAAAGATACTTTATCAAAGAAGACATTTGGATAGCAAATAAGCACATGAAAAGATGCTCAACATCATTAGTTATTAAGCAAATGCAAATGAAAACCACAGCATGATACTAGTAAGCCCATACAAATGGCTAAAATAAAAAAGATTGACCATACCAAATATTGGTAAGGATGCAGAACTGCAAATTTCATGTACTGCTGGCAGTAAAGTAAAATAATGCAGCCACTTTAGAAATTTGGCAGTTTTTAAAATAATAAACAGATACCTACTATATGATCCAGCCATTCATTCCCAGAGAAATGAAAGTATATGCTGTATGCTTCCATTTACATAATCTAGAAAATGCAAACTTGTAGTGACATAGATCAAAATAGTTGCTTGGGTATGGCGATGTAGGGCAAGAGGGATGGATTAAAAAGCCCCCCAAAGAGACTTTTGGGGGTGATGGATGTGTTCATTTTATTGATTGTGATAATGCTTTCACAAGTATATACATATGTTGAAACTCATCAAATTTAATGCTTTAAAATATGGTTTGTTATATATCGATTACACCTCAATAAAACTGAAAAAGTTCATAGAATTTTGCACTAAAATGATAAATTTTATAGTATATAAATTATTCCTCATTAAACCTAATTTTTAAAAAAAGCAGATGGGGAAAATGAAATATGAGGATTGCAGTTTCAAAAAAGCATTATTAAAAGCCACACCCAGAATATTACATAATAAAGATTACATATCCCAAACTATTAGATTCTTCCTCTTCAAATCAAGCTTTCCCAACAGAAGTCCTGTATAAAATGTAGTATCTTCATTTCCTTACCTCCCACTAGCTCTTCAACATAATTCAACCTGGTTCTAATCCACCCAACTACCCATTTTTCTTCTGGTAATTTTTCTATGCTGCTTTTTTATTGATAAAACTAAGGCTATATTTTATGCAGTTTTGTAGTCTCTTTTTTTCCCACTTAATATAATGGGTATTTGTTTCATGTCATTAATTATTTAAAAACCTTTTATTGATAAATAGCATACTCTGATACATTGAATTATGTATCCCTACAAACACATGATCTTAATCTGTGGCCCTGTGTGTGTGAACCCATTGTAAATAGGCCCTTTTGAACATGTTATTTTTCATTAAGGTGTGGCCCAACTCAGTAAGGGTTGGTCTTAATCCTATTTCTGGAGGTTTTGTAAAGAGAACCTGGAAGTCACAAAAGAATGGACTTGTGAATATTGTCATGTGAAGGGAAGCAGAGATAAAAGTAGGGAACCTCAAGATTTGCCTGCAACCAGCACAAGAATATTACAGTCTTTGGGTAGAAAGCAAGCCTTAAAACTGTGAGCCAATAAATTCCTGTTGTTTAAACTAACCCATTGGGTGGTATTTATGACAGCAGCTCAGGCAAACTAAGGCACATAAACGAGCACAAATTTTGAATTTAATGACATTTGACAAAATGAACAGATCTGCGTAACTAGCATCCAGATCAAGTAACAGAAATTACTGAATTCCCCCAGCGCATCCCCCTCTTCATTCACTACCTCCAATCCCCAAATTGATCCTGACTTCTAACAGCATGGGTTATTTTAGATATATGAAATGTTTATAAATGGAAACATACAGTGTATACTTTTTTGTGTTTGACTTCTTTCACTCAAGATCATCATGTTAATAGCTATATAATCATCATGTTTAATCATCATGTTTAATCATCATGTTAATAGCTATATAATCTATTATATGGGTACACCTAATTAATTTATTAATTCTTCTATTTTTATTGCCACAGTTTCACTATTAGAAATAACCCTATGATAAACATCTTTGTAAAAATAATTAAAGAAATTTCTGATCACTTCTTAGAATAATTTCAAGAACTGAAATTTTTGGCTAAAGGGATATAAACTCTTTAAAGGTTCTTGATCCATATTGCCAAATTGCTTTCTAGAAAGATTATACCAGTTTATTTCCTATGAGAATAGTACATGATACATAGGTGTTCAATAGAATTTGATCATGAACCAAACGTACCAAATTCTTTTATATTCTAGGGTCCAATTTTGAGTTTTCTGTGCCATTGATCTATCTTCTTTATAGATCATTATTATTTTAATTAATTTAGATTTGAAAAAATTTTTATTAGTGTGTAGAGCAAGTCTTCCCTCTTTTTTAAAAATTGATTCTTATTGTTTTGTATATTTTTTCCAGTTAGAACTTTAAAATACTTTGCCAAGTTCAGAAAAAAAGTTATTGGAGATTTAATTGGAATCACATTACTGGTATTTCTATATATCATTGTGAGAAATTTTGACATGTTCATAGTCCTATCCAGGAATGAGTTTCCATTTATTCAAGTATTTTTATTAAATATCCCTCAGTAAAGTTTTATAATTTTATTTATAAGGGTCCTGGACATTTCTTTTAATTTTATTTCTATATATTATATATATTAAGTGGCTAATGGGAATTAGATAATTTCTTTCCATTATATTTTATAACTGGTTATATGAAAGCTATGGACTTTATATATTAATTTTATTTTATATTCATCCTTCTTACTGAGTTCTTATTAATACTAACAGTTTTATAAATAATGATTTTAGATGTGGGACCATTTAATTTCTAAGTTCACTGGGGGAGAACTTGATATCTTGAATAAAGAAATAGAAAAACAATAATGTGGAAAAATATTAAAATATAGAAACATAGAATTATGTTCATCTCCAAAACTTTGGTTTTTCATGCATTTGATATACTCATCCTTGTCAAATCTAAACCATCTTTTCTAACCTTATGTTTTTAATGAAGAAGCGCAAAGTTAAACATAACATTAATAAAGAAATTTGAAAATGCAAAACTAATCTATTATTACATTAAGGCAAATTAGTTTTCTCATACAGTGAAAACCACATCACTTATCATTTGCATTCCTCTAAGTTTTTTCCATTCACACATTTTTTAAACTTCACTATTTTGCCACTCTATTTTTTATTTAGGAATACAGTAGTTTGGGAATAGATTTTTTAATACTAATCGGAAAATAAACTTCAGAGTAAATAAGGGGAAATAAATGAAAATTCTTTGGTTTGCTTTCAGATTTTGCCCCCCTGTATTCTTCTGTATCATCCTAATGATTCTTTATCTCCTTGTGCTGTTTATTCTTCTGAATACCTTTATGCGTGAAATACATGTTTGTGTCACGTATTTTCTTATGTATCCCTTTACTTCTCAGAGATAAGCAAATATCTATATGTAATATATATACATGCGGTTGCTATATATAATAAAAATAAATTTTTCTCAGGAAAATGCTTTTTAAAAATTTTTTAGTTTGTTTTCTTTTTTCTTTGTTTTATTTTGTAGGGTTTTTTTAAATGTTAAGGATAGTTTTAAGTACCTAGAAAGTTGGAAAACAAGCATAATCAGAAAATAATACTTTAATCTTAGTTAATCTGCATTATTGACCCTCTGTGTCTACAACAGCAATCATAACAAAACATCTAGTGTTAATCTCTTCTGTGGACCCACTTACTCACTGGAAAAGTCTGATCCAGAGATTAGGTATTCTGCATTTAGATGGTGGTTGTGCTGATTTTAGGATCTCATTTAGTTCTTATAAGAGACAGTCTGGTTGTACCTGTCTTGTCTAATTTGTAAAATGAAACTAGGTCATATCAATTATAGAAAGTTGTAACTTGCTCTAAGTGGTCTGGAACCCTAAGCTGGTGCTTATTAAAATACATTTTTTCTTTGTCAAAATGAAAAGAATTCACTATTTCTACAGTGATAGTAGAATTGGAATATAAGAATTTGAGAATCCTATCTTTTGTCGAATAGCAGTTTTATTTTAAAAATTAAAAAGCCAAAATTTGTAGGTTTTTTTTTCTATGGGTGGCTGTTAAGCTTTGGCACTGGGAGGTGAGAATGAGAATGAGGATACCACATTCCAGATCTCACCTATAAAATGGTCTTGACTGTGGGGATGCATGGCCTTAGCCAAGATAAGACATGCTTCCATGCCTTAACTACCAAGATATTTAGCTTAAATATGAACTATTGGGAATTGTAGGGGTAAAGTGATGTGCTTTTGTTTTAGAGATGTAAAACTGGTTCCAAAGTCCTAAGAGAAAATAGAAAGAAATGAAACACTGAAGCCAGAAATAACCACACATCAAGGTGTACTTAAAAAAACAACAAAACTGCCTCAACAGATACCCTTTTACATGTAGTATTCAGTTTGTTTTGAATAATTTTATAAAATAAGCACATACCTCCGCTTGGAAAAATGAAACCAGAAATAGACACTGTATTCTGTTTATGCTAATTCAGTACATTTACAAAAAGGAGGTGAAATAAAGAAGAAATTTAAGACAATGAATGGATGCAGTTAACCTGTTACAGAAAGTCATACTGAAGGTAGATATTGTTCATGAAGAGAATTCTGAGTGAACTGTTGTCCTTTTATAGTTATATTAGAAAGAATGTGGATCTTAAACCCAGACAGACTTTAATTTTAATTTGAATACTGGCTCTCCCATTTAGAAGTTTTGTGAAGCTGGGAATATTTTTTAACCTCTCATTCATTATTTTTTTCACCTGTTCAATGAGCAAAATTGTTCCTACTTTGGAAGTTGCTATAAAGAATTGTTAATCGTCCCCTTTTATGAAGTTGTCACAAGTTCTTGGAAAAGTAGGAAAAAATTCTTGCTTAAAAACTTTAGAGGAAAAGTGCTGTGTAGGAAAATAAACAAGACTAACCTGGTTACACATTATCATGTCATCTGAATATATTTTTTAATTAATTCCTGCCCCTCCTTCTTGGAGGTGTTCACAATTATTTGAACTGTATTGGCATTTATTTGCATCAGACCATTCCCCGAGTAACTGAGCATACTAATTTCCTGTACAGGACCATTCATTTATGGGTATCTGAAGAATCTGATTTCAGACCTTCAGGTTTTAGCAAGTGAAGAGAAAAAAAAAAGGAAAAAAAATAAGAATGAAGTCATCATAGGATTTGATACAAGAATTGAAACTGGGTGTGCTTCAAGATTGTGGTAGAGACTGAAAAGTTTGTGGATAGTAGTTTGGGGAATACATGAAAAGGCTTTTAAAATATTGTCATTCACTGATTAAACTGAGTATTTCTTGTTGGGCAAAGGATAAGATGGAGTAGGGGAAAAAGTTCAAGGCTTAGAGAATAGCATACCTGAGAGGTAGCACATGTGAGGATATGAAAGTATTGTTTTATGGTTGGAGTGTAGAGTTGGAGGGGAAGGTGTGGAAAGAGATGAGAGTTTATCAGGGGCCAGATAATCCTGGACTTGTAAGGCATGCAAAGGAGTTTGACCTTGATCCTAAGCACAGTGGGAGGGCCATAAAATAATTAGGGTGGGGTAATATGACCAGATCTGTGTTTAGAAAGATCAGAAGAATGAATGGAAGGAAAGAGGACAAGACTAGAAGAAGAGGTGATTGGTCGGGCTTTTGAGGAAATCACACAAGTGATGATGGTGGCCTGAATTTGAGTATGGCCAGTAACAATGGAAAGCTGAACATGGAGGCCGGGATGCAGAATTAATGGCCAGATGATTGGCTAGATGTGGGGGGTGAGGGAGGGAAAGAAAGCAAGGCAACCAGATGTTTGTTGGTACTTTTCTTGGAGATAGAGTGTACCCAGGAGGTGCAGATGAAGGGCATAAGAGATGAGTTTGGTTTTGGCTGGTTAGTTAAAATAGCAGTTAAAATTATATCTGTATCTTTAACTGTATGTCTATAACTATATCTATATCTGTGTCATATCTATATGTTTTCTAATAATCCTAACTATTTCTTTTTATTTATTTTTTTAATTTTGAAATAATTTCAAGCTTACATAAAGGGGGCAAAAATAGTACAAAGAGCTTTTTGTTTATCCTGAATCATTTAAGGATAAATTGGCAATATGATGTGTCATTTACTTCCAAATACATTAGTCTTTATTTCCTAAAAGCCAAGGACATTCTCCTATATCAACAATTAAACCATCAAAATCAGGAAGTTAACCTTCAAAGCTGTAGATTCCATTTATGTTTGTCCCAATGATGTCCTTGATAGCAAAAGGATCTGGTTCAGAATCATGTGTTGCATTTAGTTGTCATGTTTCTTCAATCTCCTTCAATCTTGAACAGTTTTTCAGTCTTTTCTTGACCTTCAGTATCTAAACACTTTTGAAGATTACAGGCCAGTTATTTTGTAAAGTACTCCTCAATTTGGGCTTCTCTGATATGTCCTCACAATTAGTTTTAGGTTATGCATTTTTGTTAGAAATATCACAGAAGTGATGTGTCCTTTTCATTGCATCCTATCTGGTGACACACAATTTCTATTTGTTCCATTACTGGAGATGTTAACTGTGATCACTTATTTAAGGTGGTGTCTGCCATATTTCTCCAGTATAAAGTTATTCATTCTCTCTTTGTAATAAGTGTTTTGTGTGGTGGTATTTTGATACTCTGTAACATCCTGTTTCTCATCAACCTCACACACTAGCTTTAGCATTCATTGTTGTTTCTTGGCTGAATTAATTATTACTATCATGGTTGCCAAATGGTAAGAGAATTGCTTCATTCCTTTTCCATTCATCATTCGGCATTCCACTGAAAGGAAAAACTTCTCATTTATTTATTCATCCATTCATTTATATTAATATGGGTGCATGGGTTCTTATTTTTTAATGGATTTTAATCTGTTAGCAACATTATTTATTTTGATGCTTAGAATGTTCCAGTTGTGGCCAGTGGGAGCCATTTCAAGCTGTCCCCATCATGAGATGTTCCAGGCGCAATTTTAACCTGCTTAGACTTTAATATCCTGCCACTGCCTACCTTGTTGTGATTGAATTATTCAGGAAGAGAAAGAAGGAGGAAGAAAGATATAGATTAGGTAGGTAGATAGATAGAAAGACAGATAAACAGATTAACTTTTTAAAAAATGTTCTAGGGGCCGGCTGAATAGCCCAGTCGATAGGGCGCTGGCATACCACATGGGAGGCCCCGGGTTTGGTTCCCGGGGACCTCTCCTAGCGGGCAGACCGCCTTGAGAGTGGCAGGCTGCCATGGGCGGGCCAGAGCCGCCGTGGGCAGGGCAAAAAGCTGCCAAGGACAGGGCAAAAGCCACCACGGGCAGGGCAGGTCGCCCGCGAATGGTGCGCAGCCAGCCACCCGCAAACTGAGAGCCAGCCATGAATGGAGGCGGAAGCCGCCCCCAAGCAGGGAAAGCCGTGCCTGCGCGGTGACCAGTCTCGGCGTGTTGCTGCAGCGGGGGGGAGGGGAGATATGTAATAAAATAAATAAATCTTTAAAAAAAAATGTTCTGCCCACAAAAATTGGGAAATAAAAAGATTAGTTTATCAGTCTTGTAAGGAAATAGACATTTAAGTAATCAGAAATGATAAGTCCAAAATAATTTATTTTAATTTTTGGAATGTTTTTGTTTTCTAATGATACTTAAATATGGGTCCATTTACTGTTTGAGAGCATAGGGCTGAGCTCTCAACCTGAGTTTATCCTTTTCTTTAAAACTTCTTCTCCAATGAGATGGTACATAGATGGGTGGTCTACAAATCAGGTAGCTCACAACAGAGAAGTAAACATTCAGTAGGTGTTCCTTTGGAAGACTTGTTGGCCCAGGTAGTTTTTGTTTTTCCCTTAGAATAAGAGGCTCTGCCTTTAACCCCTGTGCTCTGGTTTACTGGTGCTTTGCTCTCAGGAGGGTTGATGTGCTTTCTTACAGAGTAAAGATAGAGAACCTGGGAGAGTGAAGAGAGAGAACTAGTTTTAGGAGGGAGGTTTCCTTCTTTTTAAGTGCATGAGTGGGAGAAGAAAAGGAATTTGACTATGACAGATTACTCTTAGCTCTGCATAACAGAGATGGTTGGTTAATATGTTTCTTTTTCCATCTTACCTCTAGGCCTTGAAAAAGATACTGGAGATGGTGATTTTTTAGTGTGTTTTGCGATTAGGCATATGTCCAGATGAATTCTAATTTCATTTAACATACTCCCCAAAAGACTGCTGAATTTATTTGAAATTATTGAGTCATGATGGTATAATATGTAATGGGGATTTAATAAATGAACCATATTTTGAGAAGATGTAATTTATGAAATTGAGCAATACCATGAAGTTTGGTGACAATAAATTAGAAATAGAGATATAAAGTATATAAACCACATTCACTTTTCATAACTTTAAAATGGCAAATGTTTTTACTGTTTAACCAGTCTTCAAATTAGTGATGCTTACTTAATAAACCAGAATAACTGCAGATATTTTGAACAGTACAACTGTTTTTAGAGCAATTAAAAATATTGTAGTGGAAGATTATGGGAAGATGGTGGCGTAGGGAGCTCCAGGACTCAGTCCTTCCACAAAAGCAGCTGTTAAATAGGAAGGGACTGTCCCAAGCAACCATTTTGAAAATCTGGCAGCCAGGAGAGCACTGTACGTCATCCATGGAAGATGGGAGGAGAAGGCTGATAAATTACAGTAAAGAACAGTAAATTGCTCTCCCAGTGTGGTGGCTACTGGTGCCCATCCCCCACTCTCATAGCAGGCCACTGTTGGGAGTGGGAGGGGAGCCCCTAGTTAGCTTGCTAGTGATGGAAAAAGAATGTAAAAATCCTCTTCCCCAAGAACAGGGGTGCATACCTCTGAACACTGATTGTGGCTTTTGATTGGTGAATTTGGATTGCTGGGGGCCTGGCTCTGAGGGCAGCTATTGCTTCAGCCCATATTGGACAAAGGTGGCGGCAGCCATTGTTTCAACCCACTTTGGACAGAAGCAATGGCTGTGGAGACTTAAGGATGCTGCAGTTCCTCAGGGCTGCAGGGCCCAGTTTACTGATGGGCTGCATTTGCTGTGCAGGTCAGGAAGGCTCAGCTTTGGGGAGTCATTGGAGAGACTCTTGGTGCCCTTCCTGATCCCCTTCCCAGGGCACTTTGGAGCTGGTCTGCACCTCTAGCTGGGTCCCTGGCTCTGTTTTGGCTGGGTAAGACTGACTTGGGAAGTCCTTTCTGGTGTGCCCTTCTCCCAGGATTTGTCCTTCAGACAAAAGCCGCTTGAGGCAATGAAAGGAGTATGTTTAAGTGGACAGTCTGGCTTCAAACACCCAGAGGATGGAGGTCTGTCTCCTGGGAAACAAAGGATACAACCAAACTACTCTGAGCAGGGGAACTCCAAAACGGCTAACAAGTAAAAGCCCGGGATAACACTGAGTCTCAGAAAGACAGGGAAAACTGTGCACACTGCATTCGTCTTGGGCAGACTTTCCTGATAGGAAGGCTGAAACTCAAGGAAATCTCTGTCTTACCACCAGCTGGTTACAAAACCAAGAAACAGGCATCTCAGGAAATAAATTCTGGAGTTAACATTTTCAAATATTAAAATTGACATTATGTAAAAGAGCACAAGACAAAAACAAAACAGGAAATGATGGTGCATCCAAAGAAAGGACAAAAGTCCAGAAAACACTAATGAAGAAGAGGATATAGACATACTAAACAAAGACTTTCAAAAATGATCTTAAAAATGCTCGAGGAGATGAAAGAAAATACAGAGAGAGAGCTAAAGGATATCAGGAAAACAATGAGTGAGCAATAAGAAAGTTTTAGTGAAGAGAGAGAAATATTAAAAAGGAACTAAATAGAGCTACTATAGTGGAAGACCACTGTAACTGAAATGAAAAACGCTCAGTGGAGGTTCAAGAACAGATTGAAAAAATATTAAAAACAAAAATAGCCTAAGACACCTCTGGGATATCATTAAATGCACCTATATATGCATTATGGGAGTCCCAGAAGGAGAAGAAAGAAAGAAAAGACAGAAGGAATATTCAAAGAAATAATGACAGAGAACTTCCCAAAGTTAGCAAAAGATTTAAAGTGCACATCTGAGAATCCCAGTGAACACCAAACAGCATAAACATGAAGAATAATACACCCTATCACATTATCGAATACAACGAACAAGGGAAGAGTTCTGAAAGCTGCAAGAGAAAAGCAACATGTTACATACAAGGGAGTCCCAATTAGATTGAGTGTTGATTTCTCAATAGAAACCACGGAGGCAAGAAGACAGTGGGATAAAGTACTTAAGGTGCTGAAAGTAACAAACTGCTAGCCGAGAATTTTATATCAGTGAGACTCTCTTTAAAAAAATGAAGGAGAGATTAAGACATTCTCATAATACAAAAAAGCTGATGGAGTTCAACACCATTAGACCTGCCCTACAAGCAGTGTTAAAGGGAGTTCTTCAGACTGAAAGGAAAGGACACTAGGCAGTGGTTCAAAGTGGCATGAAGAAGTAAAGCCTGGAGGTGAAAGTAACTATGTGGGTAATTATAAATGCCAGTATTGTATTATATTGCTTGGTATGTAACTCTACTTCTTACCTACAGGTGTTAAAATGCAAATACATAAAAAGTATGTGATAAATCTATGTTTTTGGACATGCAATGTAAAAAGATATAAGTGGTAACAGGTACAAAAGATGGTAGAGGGAAGAGGGGTATAGGAAAAGTATATGTGCATGTGACTGAATTAAGTTAAATGTTAAATTTTAACCCTATGATAACCACAAAGAAAATAGTTGAAAAGTATATATCCAAAAGAGATGAGAAGGGACTAATATGGTACAACACAAAAAATCAAATAAATATAAAAGTAGACATTAACAGAATTGAGAGATGAATAAGGTATTAAGCTTACAAAGAATAAATAGCAAAATGGCAGAAGAAAGTCCTGTATTATCAGTTGTGACTTTAAATGAACATGGATTAAACTCTCTAGTCAAAAGGCAGAGATTGGCAGAAAGGTGTGACCTGACTATATGCTGTCTGCAAGAGACTTACCTTAAAGTCAAAGATATAAGTCCATTGATAATGAAAGGATGGGGAAAATATATATACCATGCAAGTAGTAACCAAAGAGACTCATATAGGATAAAATAGATTTTACTTCAAAAACAGTTACAAGGGACAAAGATGGCCATTAAAGGGGACAATTCAACAGGAAGATGTAACAATTATATATATATATGTGCACCTAACAGCAGAGTCTCAAAATATATGAAGCAAGTACTGACAGGTTTGAAGGGAGAAGTCGACAGTTCTACGGTAATAGTAGGAGACTTTAATACGTTACTCTCAATAATGGATAGAACATCTAGTCAGAAGATCACTAAGGACCTACAGACATAAATGATACTGTAAGCCAGCTAGACCCAACAGACATAAATAGAACACTTCACCCAGCAAAAACAGAATACATATTCTTCACAAGTACACATGGATCATTCTGCAGGATAGACCATATGTTGGGTCACAAAACAACACTCAGTGAATTAAAAAATAAAGTAAACAACATGCTCTTAAACAACCAGTGGGTTAAAGAGGAAATCAGAAGTAAAATTAGGAAATATCTTAAGGTGAATGAAAATAAAAATACAACATACCATAACTTACGGGATGCAGTGAAGGCAGTGCTGAGAGGGAAATGTATAGCTCTAAATGCTTACTTTAAAAAAGAAGAAAGACTTCAAATCAGAGACCTAACCTCAAAACCAGAAGAACTAGAAAAAGAAGAGCAAACTAAATTAAAAGCAAGCAGAATGAAGGAAATATCAAAGAGTAGAACTGAGGTAAATGAAATAGAAAACAAAAAAACAAAAAACAATAGAGAGAACCAAGGAAACCAAAAGTTGGTTCTTTGAAAAGATCAGTAAAATTGTGAAACCTTTAACTAGACTGACAAAGATAAAAAGAGGATACAAATAATGAAAATCATAAATGAAAAGGGGACCATTTCTACTGACCCTTCTGAAATAAGAAAGACTAAAAGAGAATACTATGAACAATTCTATGCCAATAAATTGGGTAACCTGGAAGGACAAATTCTGACTACCTACATCAACTCAAGAAGATATAGACCTCAACAAACCAATTACTAGTAAAGAGATTGAATAAGTCATCAAAACCCTACTAAAAAATAAAAACCCGGGATCAGATGGCTTCACAGGGGAATTTTACCAAGCATTTCATGAACTCTTAACTCCAGTTTTGCTCAAACTTTTCTAAAAAAATTGAAGAGGAGAGAACACTCCCTAATTCATTCTATGAGGCTGTTTTAGTTTGCTAAAGGTGGCCAATGCAAAAATATGATAAATGTGTTAGCTTTTATAATGGGGATTATTAGGGAAAAATCTTATAGTTCTGAGGCTACAAAAATGTTCAAATCAAGAAATTATCAGAGATGCTTTCTTACCAAAGGTTGGGTGCTGGTCAGATCCTGGACTACTGCCTCATGGCAAGGCAAAATGGAGGTTCTCTGTCTGGGCCTCTGAATTCTCCTCGAGGCTGCTTTCTCTTGGTTCTTGCTGTGAGCGATCAAGCACATGGCAGGGCTCCTTTCTTGAGATTCTCTGTGGGCCTAGCCTCTCAGGGTTTCTCCTGGACTCGCTCACAGTCTCATGGGACTTCTTTGTCTTTCTGCTACTGCAGATGATCCTGGAATCCTTTCTCACATGGCAGGGTAAAAACGGCAGCTCTCTTTCTCTGTGTGTGCTTCTGCTTTCAGCTTCCAGTTTATATAAGACCCCAGCAAGAAGGCAGGTACCTAACCTGGGTCATGCCTGACTGACATAGTCCAATCAGAGACCTCAAATCAATCTAGTCAAAAGTGAACTTAACAATGCCCCTTAATCTAATTCAATCAAAGGGCCTCACACCCACAGGAATGGGTTAGTTCAAAGAACATGATCTTTTCTGGGATTCAAAAAACTTCATACTGTCACAGAGGCCAACATCACCCTTATACCAAAGTCAGATAAAGATACCACAAGAAAAGAAAACTACAGAGCAATCTCTCATGAATATAGATGCAAAAATCCTCAACAGAAGACTACCAAACTGAATCTAACAGCATATTAAAAGAGTTATTCACCATGATCAAGTGGTATTTATCCCTGGTGTGCAAGGTTGGTTAACATAAGAAAATCAATTAATATAATATACCACACTAATAAAATGAAAGAAAAGAACCACATAATTATCTCAATTGATGCAGAAAAAGCATCCCTTCATGATTAAAACACTTAGAACACTAGGAATAGAATGGTGTTTCCTCAACATGAAAAAGGGCATATATGAAAAACCCATAGCTAACATCATACTCAATGATGAAAGGCTGAAAGCTTTTCATCTAAGATCTAGAAGAAGATAAGGATGTCCACTGTCACTACTGTTATTCAACATTGTACTGGAAGTTCTTGCCAGAGCAATTAGTCAAGAAAAAGAAATAAAAGACAACCAAGTTGGACAGTGTCCTGAGTGTAGCGAGTTGCTGTCATAAATCAGCTCTGGGATGGATACTTCAGACCAAAGAAAGACTTGGTCAAGTCTAGCTTGGTGGTAATAAGCATTTATTTAGGGGACTTGATATGGATCCTAGTCCTTGGGTGAAAGGATGAGATTGTTCTGAACCTAGTCGTGGACTAGTCTTCATCCTTGGCAATGGGAGAAGAGATGGCGCTTCCTTGGCTTGACATCCAGAGGAGAGGGGTCTTTTAAGGGGCATGCCTACATGCAGCTGAGGGGGAGCTGCCTTCTAAAGAATGCAGTGCATTGCTCAAGAACCAAAGGTACATGACTTGACAATGATTATCAAGGCATGCAGGAGACGCATGTGACTTTTATAGAAAACAGATCCCAAAGGAACAGATACTTCAGTAGGGCAAAAG
>PVKH010007551.1:0-20130 GCA_004027955.1 Chaetophractus vellerosus | reverse complement strand
CCCTGGAGAAACAGTGACACTGAAAACATTGAGTGGCTCAGTCACACGGGAATGGGGTTGAGCGGGGGACCGATGCTGAACAAGTGCCCACTCCACACCTAGCACCGGCGGGCCATCGACTGATTTATCCAGCCCTCTGGGTCATTCATTCCACCACTGTATTAACTTCCTGTTCTAAGCTGTGCACTGGGCTACCTGCCCTGGTCCCTGATAAGAAGGAGCTGCCTTTAACCCTTGACTACACTCTGCTTTTACAAACTTGACATGCCGGTGGGAAAGCAAGGTTCAAGGCAGACCCCACACTGAGGAGGAAGCAGGGGGCACGGGCTTCCATCCCCAAAGCGCAGTTGGGTCTTCTCTCTCTGGGACACCTGATTTCCTCATTGATGACTGTCACAGCCAGAATGAAACTGTCCCCAGGAACAGGACTTCTTGGTCCAGGATTTCAGCCTGCAAGTGCAGCTTTTCAGCTTTGTTTGTTCTGTCGGGAGGGGGCGGGGTAGATAAGCATCGCCACAGTCAGGAGACCTGCTGTTCATTTCCTCATCAATCATCACATTTTGTTCAAGCTTAATGCTGATCTATTGTATTTAACGCCACATTCCACAGCAAAAAGCTTCTGCTGCATTTATTGGGGAAACCAGCCAGCTCTTGCCCTTGCTGCTGCAGCAAGCACGGAAAACTTTGATTTTAAGGATTTTTTTCCCTTTGTTGCCAAGGAGTTTTCATTTCGTTCAAGGACTGTTTCCCCCTCCTCTTGCCTCTTCTCCATGGTGCCAAGACAACCTGAGTTAAAGGCCTAAGTGACCCTAAAACACAAGCTCTTCTTCTGCCCTGCCTCTGCCAACACACACACAGGAAACCTGCTCTCTCCTCCTCGCTCTGATGTTAAGCCAACGGTGTGACATTGGGACAGTCACTTCTCTCTGCACTTCCATTTCATTGTGGTAAAATGAGAAGGTTAGGCTAGATTCCTTTCTGCTCTAAAATTGTACAGTTCTAATTTCCCCATGATTCTCAAACTGTGGAGGTAGAATCATAAAATGTCTCAGATGGAAGACACATTTAGAAATGATCCACTACAATACCCCCATATTTCAATCATTTTCGTATCACTTTCATGATCTTGCCACATCTACATACCAACTATACTGTTATTTACCCAGTTTTTTTCTTTCAATTGGCTTTTTTTTTACTTAAATGTGTGTATTCAAAAGGGACAACTTATCATTACCATAAATAGAAAACCAGAATCATTTGCCATAGATGTAATAATAACTAAAAGAAAATAAAATCAACCTAAGAAAATTCTAGCTGGGTCCTTCTGCCTGCACCAGCTTGCTGCTTGCCCCTCTCTTTGTTGAACTGGCAGCTGGGCAAGTGCTAAAAAGTGCCAAAGTCACGCTGGCACCAAAGGACTGTCCTCTTGCCCTATACAGAACTAGAAACAGCCACAGCTCTCTCCTGAGGGGTGTGGATGTTATTTAAGGCAGAGGCCAGGCACCAACCAAGATCATCCTCAAGAACCTGACTTTGGGTAAAATGTCCTCATCACTGTTCTTTGTTCACTGCTCTAATCAGACAATCCAATGATCCAGTTTGTGAATTTAGGCATCTTCGCTATCACCTTCACGTGCAGACCTTGTCAAGATGCCAGTATGAGAAAGCAGAAACAGGTAGGAAAAAACACACATACACAAGCACAAAATGCTCCAAAACAATTTTTTAAGCACTGTGATGCCATCCCTGGCACATCCCCAAATCCACAGCTCCAGGAATCTCTGACCTTGGCAATTCTATGCTGCAGACTTTTCTAAAGAAATCCCAGCCCACGTATAACAAAGACCAGCTTCCATCAAACATTGGCGAGCTCTTGAGGTAGCTGCCTTTCTTTGCTTCCCCTCTTAGAGACACTTGAGAGAGAACAGGTACAGTAAGTGAGAGAGGGTACAGTGGAGGGACGGCAAGACAGAGGGACAGGCAGGGACTGCCTTCTATTTCTTTAGTGGTGCAGGGAGAAAATATTTAGATGTTCTGGCTTTGGATACAGTCGGGCTTGGCTTCCAGCTCCAATTCTGTCGCTCACCAGCAGTGAAAACTCGGGCAGGTTGCTCAGCATTTCGCCATGTTGTCGTGGGTGTCACGAGTTACAGCAGACGCAGCACCAGGCACACAGATAAACACTCGGCAAACACATCCCCTTCCCCTTTCAGCTTTTTTAAATTATTATTTTGGCACCATTCATGGAGGTCCAAAATCCACCCTCTTTTTATTTGTTTGATTGTTTGTTTTGCCTTCCAGATCCTGCGTCTCATCTACAACACGAAAAAAATGAGCTGTGAATTTCCATAATTCAAGTTTTGTTTTCTATGACTTGATTATGGGAAATGATGTATGGGATCTGAGGGGAATGACAAGGAAGGGGCTCAGAGAAGAGGGAATATCTTTAAAACAGCAAACCCAGTCATCAGCCCTTTTTGAATAATCATCACCAGCCTGCTGGAAGCTCCAACTCCCCTAAAGATTTTTGGGATGAGATAGTAACAACATGAATCTAGAAAATGTGTTGCATTTTGAGCATAGATTTGAATTAGAGAATTCCTGGTTGGTTTTGCATATAAAGTTGGGGAGGTGGGGGGAGGCACAAAGTAAAGCGGAGAAACACTGCCCCCTGCTGCCTGTAAGGTGAAGAGCAGCACAAATGTAAGCTCTTTCCATAACCAAAGAAAAATACTCCCTAAATGTTTGTAAAGGACTATGCGCAGATATTTGGATTTTGTGGAATGCATTTTCCCATCTGAAACTACCTTCAAAGGTTATAAGAATGACTGTAGGACAGAGACTTGCCCTCCAATGACAATGTTCATCACTGGTTACTTTATTATTTATTTCTTTATTTGAACAGGAAATATATTCAAAACGATACACATTGAAATTATACATTGAAATTACACATTGAAAAACAACCTTATCCTTTGTTTTGCTCTCCTTATCAATCCCCAGATACTGTCATTAATTTTTAAGTATCAGTTCCAGCATTTATTTATATAAATACAATAGTCAGCTACTCAACACTGTTGTACATATTGCTTTCGTCACTTGACAACGGATCGGAGATCTGTGCACTTCAAGACATAGTAAAGCTTCCTTGTTCTTTCTTCACTAAGCATTTTAAATGTGGGAGGGGAAAATTCCCATTTGGGGAAACCATATAGTTGCTTAACTTACTGCAAAATGTGAATGATTTTAAAATGTTAATGTAAAAACAGCCTTTTTGGCCCAGCTGATCGACAGACAAATACAGTTTATAAAAAATGTATCTGCTGCCAGTATTTTTGTTCTGGTGCTCCTGCTGGTCAGAACCTATCGCTTCACTAGCCACTGGCTTGGATGGCAGAACACAGCTTTGTCGTCACCGAACTTTAGAAGCTGGTGCTCAGATGAAAAGTTCTCATGCCACCAAGACTACTATTTAAAACACGAACAGAGTGAAGGACAAAGCCTTTTGCCTCAGCTGAAATGTTCTTGTAAAGGGCACAATGGAAACTACAAACACCACTGCATTTTGGCTGGTCGGATACCACAGCCATCAACAAACCCTGAAAATGACAAGCCTGCCGGCTCTTGATGGAGCCGTGTCTAGCTTACTGTATTCAAGAGTGTTAGAAAACAGTGTCTTCCAGTGTGGATAGCAGCCAGTAGGCTTACAAGTTCAAAGAGAGACCCTGTTATCTACAGCAAACACTGCCTGTACAATTGAATTACACTAGTCGGGAAAACATTTGATCTCCAGCAACTAGCTTTTCTAGAAAATTCACCCTTGAATCAGTCTGAGCCATTCATCGGCACGTAGCTCAGCAGCTTCCTTCTGTCACCTAGAATCCTGCAACCTGTCCCACCAGACCTGTCAGCGCCCGCCCTCGTCCCCTTGGGCCACCCCAGAGGGCGCCGGCAGCTCCAATGGGCAGGTTCCATGCATGCAGGCATGCTACACCCTCCAGAGCCCACTCCTGTCTGCCAGGTAGGGCAGGGCAGAAGGGGCAGGCAGGAAGTTAAGTTCCCCAAGGGCATTCCTCAACCCCTGCAGGATGGCAGTTGGTGGATGAATACTTTGGCTCCCTTGTCCCTCCATGGTGCAAAGCAGAAGGGCATGGTGCCCAGGTTCTCAGAGGACTGCGCCCAAGTGCTCACAGCAGGTCCCCAGCGAGAACACACTCCTCGCCCGCTTTTCTCCCTTCCCCACTCTCTCATGGGCCTCCTGGGATCAACTCCTTTAACAGTCTGGGTCCAATCAGGAGACAGAAACTGCACAGAAAGTTAAAGCAGGGGGTGCTTGATGTAAAGAATTATTAACTATGATCAAGAGTGACTGTAAGATACAAGGGAAACTAAGGTCCTCTTGGGCTGAGGCAGAGTACCCCAGGAAGAAGGGCAAACTGGGAGGGATTCAGACCTCCTTGGAGGAGCTATAGTTGGGCTCACTGGATAGCAGAGTTCGCCGCTGTGGCCTGGCAGAGCCAGTCTGGGGGTCCTCCAGAGCCACACTGGGAAGCAGGAGCTCAGCAGCTGGTGGCGTGGGCAAGCCGAGGAGTCCAGGAGCCACTGGGTGTGGGAGCCCGTCAGAGCCGGCAGGCTGCACAGAGCCACGCAGGAGGGGCAGCACCTCGCCCTCCAGGCCGAGGGCGGCTGCACGCAGGCCAGGCGAAGGCTTGCCAAGGGCATCTGGGTTCCCACCAGGGTGCAGGCTGGACGGCAAGCCATCAGCAGCCAGTGGCAAGGGCGTGCAGTGGGGTCTGAGCGCCGGCAGGACAGGAGCCCTTCGGGACATGCAGGCTGTGCTGGAGATTCAGGTTTCCCTGTCCAGGGAGCTGAAAACAGGCGTTTCCAGCTCCCGGCTGCAAATCTGCGTTACGGCCCGGGGCAGATTTCACCGAATGTGCTCACATCCACACCTCCTGTGCGGGTCTGAACAGACTACGGGCCCAGACCCTCTTCCTCCTGCAATGTCCCTCCAGCGCCCTCTACTGGGAAAGCTTAATTATCATCATGCTCACTTTATTTAGGAAGAAATAACTTACAGGGGTTCCTTTATCACAGAATATATATTGAACTTTGCATCAGAGCTAAAAGGTAATAAATTGATAACAGATACACCTACCAAATAAACTAATTGCACCCAAATCCTTGGCTCAGGGTCTTCCTTTGAAAGACCCCAAACCAAGATAACGTCTATCAGCTCTGATTTCCATCTTGGCCCTGTGAGGTCTTGGGGAGGGGATTAACAGCAGAGTTACCACATTCTTATCTGTAAGATGGAGGTAACTGTAAACAATTCCCACATCATAAGTATTGGTAGAATGGAAAAAATAGACCATTTGCAATGCATCTGGTCCAAAATAAATGCTCAGTATTCCTCCTTTTCCAACCAAATCACAGCCCCAAAGCTCCTTCTTCCTTTCTTTTTCTAAAGTAAAAGCCAAAGTGTCAGAGTGCTCTGAACTACTCAGCCTAAGCCATTTCTCCTTGAATATGGCCCAAGGAGAAAAAGAGATACTTTGCCCAGGAAAGGGCCTGTTTCAAGCATTAGAAAGAAAGGATAAAGATAAACAGGGGCTTCTCTGCAGATAAAAAGTTCCAACAGAGCTCTCAGGAAATACGGTTAGACACTTTCTGTTGGCACTTAAGTAAATGAGCTTAAAAGGGGAATAAACAGTGTAAACAATATTGAGAGCACAATATGTGCCAGGAATTTATAGTCATAATCCCAACTTATTCTCACAATTCTTTAAGGGAAAGGCTTATTTTTAATCTCAGTATTTCAAACAATGGAATAGAGGCTCAGAAGGATTAAGGAATTTGCCTAAGGTCCAGAGCTGGAATTTGAACACAGGTCTCTGCACCCCAGCCCCAAGCGCTGTGGTAGACAGAACCAGGAGATTGCGGTTCTGGCCCACACTTTCCTCCAACTCCCTGTGTGACCCAGAGGAAAAGTCTTCCCTTCCCACGGGCACGCATTCCTGCATCTGTAAAATGAGGGCGGTGGGTTAGTACCATCCCCAGGGCATTTTGGAAATTTGAGGGAATCGAGATGATGCTTGGGGCCATTTCATGGTTGAGGACCAAGGGAAATAGACACCCTGTAATATGATGCTTGGGACAACCTGGGCAATAAAGAATTTTCCACACGCCCCATATAGCTCACAAGATATTCGTGTAATTGAAAAAGTTCTCTGAACCTAGATCTCCAATTCCATTTTACATATAAAAATAAAGCATTCTTATATAGTTTTAATATACACTGAATTTTCCAGACTAGCTACCACTGGATCAATTAAGGGAAGACTGTACTCGATTTTATTAGAAATTTTACCATTTAGAAAATCTTATCACCGACAACATGCAACACATGAAGTGTTACCAGAACATCCCAACTTTCTCACTCTGCATGTGTTACTGATTGTGTGTACAGTTGCAAGTATCTGTGTATTTCACTGTGTCTTTTAATGTAGTAGTCCCCAGGCATCTTTATATTGAAATCTTCATTACCTTACTGTAAATTTCTTTCCTTTTATTTTTCCTTTGCAGCATGGTTAGGATACCCCATTGTTTTAATTGCCACCTATTTACCTTGTTGGGGAGGGAGAGATTCCCACCCTAGAGTTATGGGGAAGGCTGAACACATGACCTCAAACACTGGACAGATGAGATGGGCAGCAGCTTATTAGTCACATACACTTACTGCCCAGGAGAGAAGGACACTGTTGGCCCCGCAAGGCCAGATAGGGCTTGTACTTAGGAACAAAATGAAAAACCAGGGGCTATAGGATGCAAGCTTTGCAGTAATAACAAGAGGGCGGGGTGGCCCCTGGTTCTTGTGGGAGGATGTGATTAGCTTGTTTGAATGACTCTGCAGGCTGCCAGGGAACCGGGGCTGCTGCTCCGGGATAAGCAGGAACTGTGCCTGGTCTCCCTATAGAGAGAGTTATTTAGCCAGGGGACCCACATCCACAAGAGTAGAAGGGCGAGGGGAACTGGTGCTTAGCCATTTGAGGCCCTCCCAGTTACGCCAGGTGTCAAGGCAGCATATAACGGCCATAATTTCAGGCCTTATACCACACAGATTGGTTAAAAGGAAAATACGTGTATAAGGTTGTATTATCAGTGAACTTCATTTGAAGATATTTCAGAGAGCATTAAACGTATTTGGTTTAAAAGAGGGCTCTGAACACAGGCAGAGTAGTTCTGATCTCTCTGTTCACTGAAACATGACATCCCCAATACAAAGCCAAGAATCAAGCCACACAATCTGCAAACTATTCAGTGACTCAAGAATCACTTTGCCTTGTTGGTAGCATCTGGTACAAGGGCTTAGTGAGCTCGTAAAAAAAATGGAAAAAAGGACTGATGTTTATTTAGCATTGAAATAGTAACACAGGCTAGCTTTTTTAAAAATCCTTACAAAACTTCTGTGAGAGGAACAATCAAAGAAGGTGAGACCCAGATGTATCTGAGTAAGGAGCACCAAGCATATTTCAGCAAGGCACAAAGGTCCACAGATTGTAGGTAGCTAAGGCGGGTTCAAATCCAGGCCTGTCTGCCCCATCGCCCGCCAGCTGTTCACCCTGCTTCACACTGGAAAACAGGCATGCAATACTCAGGGTCTCAACAACGATGGGCTAATCCGAGACCTGCATTTTCCTCCTAGGAGAATGTGGAAATGATTTCATACTTAGAAGTAAATAAAAGTAGGTGAGGTCTGACGTTAAAAAGGAGCGAGACAGAGTCAACAGTCTGTGAGACTAGTAATTTCCTGGCTGCTGATTCTGCTGATTTGCTTTTTCAAACCCGAGCACAGTAGGTATTCTGGTTATGAAGCAGAGTGAGCCTGCTCTAATCCCAGGCGAAGTGCAGTTTTTGCGATCTCTGCCGAGCCTTGTTTTTCTTGCTTTCATTTTGGTTTGCTTTCCTGCCGATTTCGTGTACCTCATCAGAGACCAGAGGTGGGAAAACAGACCTCTCTGCTGGGGAGAGCCGAGTGAGTGCAGGCCCCATGCACGTCAAGGCAGCTGTTTGGAATGTGAAAGTACATGTCGTAATACCCTCTCTCCTAGGGCGAAAATGACCACAGAAGAGGAGGAGGAGGAAAGCTAGAATGTCAGAGCCTGGAGGTCGTTTTGCCCCTTTTCCCAAACATTAATCATGTTTGCCATATTCCTGTACCATCTGTACATTCATTACTTTCTTTTAAATAAGCCCATTTATTTAACTAAATTTAGCCTCATGCTAAGCAATACGAAATCATAGGTTTGATGTGCTAGTTATCCTTTTTCCTATAGATATTAAAATAAATATGGTAACTATGAAAAATTTAAATGTTCATGTGTCCCATAAAACCAGCTTGCATCCTTCCAGTCACCACACTGACAAAGTCAGAAATGCTGACAAAGCCCACTGGGTTCTAGTCATTTTTTCTTCTTTAGCAGTGGAAATTTAGTGGTAGGTGGGATTTTTAGGGAGCCCCAATCTGTATAATAGACAAAAGTAGACCGTGCTTGTGATTAACGCCACTATGAACATTAGTATGCAAATATCTGTTTAAGTTCCTGCTTTCCATTCTTTGGCATATATACCTAATAGTGGGATGCCGGGTCACATGGAAGATGGAAGAAACCCAAGTGTCCATCAAGCGATGAACAGATAAGCAAAATGTGGTGTATACATACAACGGAACATTATTCAGCCATGAAAAGGAAAGAAGTTCCGATAAATGCAACAACATGGATGAACCTTGAAGACATCATGTTGAGTGAAATAAGCCAGGACAAATATCGTATGATCTCACTGATATGAAATAATTAGAATAAGCAAACTCATAGAGTCAGAGTCTAAAATATTGCCTACCAGGAAACAACATGCAGATAGGGAATGGGAAGTTAAGGCTTAAAATATACAGGATTCCTATTTGGAACAATGGGAATGTTTTGGTAATGGATAGTAGTGACAGTAGCACAGCACTGAACATAATTAACAGTACTGAATGTGGTTTAAAGAGGAAATGTTGGGTTGTATATATGTTAACAGAATAAAATTTCTTTAAATCAATGAACCACCACTACACAACAGTGAACCCTAACTTAAACTATGGGCTATAGTTAATATACAATTATAAAATATGACTTCATCAATTAACAACTGTTCCGCACCAATGCCAGATATTAACAACAGGGTGGAGTATGGGCATGATTGTTCTATAAACCCACACTTCTCTAAGAAAGGAGAAAAAAAAAGTAGACTGCTCTGGTGAAAGCTGAGCAGGTTGGCCAAAAAATCCAGCTCCTTAGCATCACCACTGCCCACTTCCGGAGGCCCCTGGCAGAACATTCCACAGTCGCATTTGGATAACACTGTTCTAGCTCCAGCCTCTTGTTTTACAGAGAAAACTAAGGTACAAAGAAGAGAGATGATTACTACAAAGGGCTGCACATGAAATGATTGTAGAACTAGAACGTGGGCCCAGGGCCTCTGTTTTGGTCAGCCACAGAAGTGCCTTTTGAAATACACCAAAGATTGGTCGGTCTTTATAAAAGGTATTTATTTGGGGTAGAAGCTTACAGTTACCAGGCCACAAAGCATAAATTTCTTCCCATACCAAAGTCCACGTGTTGGAGCAAGATGGCTGCCGACGTCTCCAGGGTTCAGGCTTCTGGATTCCTTTGTTCCCGGGGCTGCGTTTCTCTCCGGGCTTAGCTTCTGTTTCCTCCACGAGTTCAGCTGTAGACCATGAGGCTTTCTATGCGTTGCATCTCTCCACAAGGCCAGCTATAGACTATCGGGCGAACGGCTCACTCCATCAGAACTGCTTCTCCAATCTGCTTCTCTAAATCTCTCCAACTCAGATCTGCTGCCTAGCCTTTATACTTGAGACCACACCCACCGAGGGGTGGGGCCCAGTTAATGCCCTTATCATAACTCAATCATGCCCAGATGAACAGATTAGTTTACAAGAATAATCCAATTTATATTTTTGGAATTCACAATTAAATAAAATTCTGAAACCATTACAGCCTCTAACTTATATCTGGGACCTTTCTACTACACTGTGCCCTGGGAAATTTTCTATGCTGGGCCACAGTCTCTTTCCATCTCCCTCATTCCCTCCATATCTTTTGGTTATTTGAAGCAAATACAACCAGCTGTTGAGAACTTTAAGGTGACAGAAGAGGAAATCCATGACTAGGGAGAAAGGTGGAAAGATGGGATTTGGACCATCATGGCTAGGGGAGCTAGTTGGTCTGGAAGATCTTTGGACTGAGGGCATAAGACTGATACATGGTCCTTCAAATTCATCTGGACCACTGTCGGCCCCTTGTTCTCCCTTGGAGGACAGTTCAACTGGTTGGAGCACTTAGAAACACAACCACATGCCAAAATTCCACTCCAGAAGCATCAAAGAATAATTTGGAGCAACTACCCCACTTCCACCTCCCTCCTCACCTGAGGCTCCTCTCTCACCCCACACCTGTCCAGCCACGCCCCTCCAGCATCACGTCTCGGGAACTTTCTCTCTAGGGGTGTCCAGTGTCTTTTCCCATGTAAAGTAGCTGATCCAGTTTCTGTGGTCTCCTCTCCACCCATCACGCGGCACAGCCACCTCGCCCACCCCACCCCCACCGGCCATGAAGACTTCTTCCTTCAAAGATTGGGGAGGGGCTCGTAAATAATAAAACTTTAACAATGTTTCCTGCCCACCAGGCTTTAACTCAACGTAAGAAATCATTTTCTGACAGCCAGAACTTCCCAGTGACTGTGAGTTGGCTGCCTCGGGCGATGGTGTGCCGCCATACTCCTTACTCGAGGAGGTAGTAGTGGGATTCTGGTCTCAGATGAGGAATTGAACTGGATGGCCACTAATGCTCCCTTCCAATCCTGAGGTTCTCTGATTCAACAGGGGTCTTGTGGCCTTTGGGTCACAGTGGGGACGATTATGAAATTTAAGGCAGCTTTGAGAAGCATCTTTGACTGGGAAGCATCTGGAACTCTAGAGCAGGGGACAGCAAACTTTTTCCATGAACTCTTCCAGATAGTATAAATTTTAGGCTTTGCAGGTTATCAGTTCTTCATTGCAACTACTCAATTCTGTCACTGCAGCATGAAAGCACCAGAGCCAATGCATAAACAAGTAAGTGTGCTTAGTTCCCAATAAAACTTTGTTCCCAAAAATAGGAGGCAGTTGAGTTGTAATTATTTCAAAATAAAAAGTTAAAAACAAAGACTGGTGGCAGGCCTGATTTGACCTGTTATTTATACTCTGCAAACCCTTGCTCTAGAGAAAACTTTTAAATCTGGATTCCTCCCCCACCCCCACTTCCTGCCCTATCCAATCAACCATTGAGCCCAGCCGCTACCACCTCCTGAGTATTTCTCGTGGCCATCTTTAAGAGACAAGACAGCCCTCTTAAATAACCAAGCCCACATCATCCACAGTTGGCAACTTAGAGAGAACACCAAGACTGAGCTTCCCTTTGAGGAATAAGCACACATTTCCTAAAATGTCAGAGTGGAATTTTTTTAGCCTTTCATCCAAGACAATTGCTGTAGGTTTATGGGTGCTAATCACAAGGCTCCTGTGTCAGTGTTTCTAACTGTTAGAGAGCAAACCCAAGGAGCCACATGAGAATAAAGATCTAATAGGACTTTGGGTTTACTCTATGGGGGGACATTACTTAGGTCAGAAACCTAAATGATCATCCCTTCCATCTTCCACAATTTTCTCCCTATCCCCTGAAATAGACCTCTGAGTCTATCCAAAGGAAAATCAAGGCTCAAAACCCAACCCAAAAGCCACATGACCAAGAGGAGCTCCCTTGAATTGCTCTCATAACCAGAGCAGGAGAGAGAGTAAGTGGCACTGGCCCTATAGCCCCACAGTTCAATGCAGAGTCTTCATCATCCTAATTAATGTCACTTATTGGCAACATGGTGAGAACCTGAAATCCACTGGATCGTCTGGGTCAGAGATCAGGACTACCACATTGAATATAGGAAGGGGGCAGAAGGAAAAGAGGAGATAATGTGGTCATGGGACACTCACTGTCTAAAGGGCAACTGATTAGTTGTTGATTAGGATAACTAACCATTTAAGTAGTAACCCTCTTAGTTACACATAGGTAAAGGAAGGTCCTACCCATTGGCTTTGGGAAAGGGATATTTTAGTGGAGATGGGGCTTGGAAGTAGCCTGGGTTTAGAAGAGGCTGATAGGCGAACAGAAGCTGGATCCTCTGTCATACATCTTTTTACATCTATGAAATTACACAGGGGCCAATGACTGTCCTAGTTTGGTATTTATCTATTTATTAGATTTATTGTAACACATCTGATGGACCAGGGTGGCCCCATCTAAGGCCAGATGGTGGGAAGAGATAGAAGAATCCCCGAGAGGAAAGTCACCAAGAGGGAAGAGGAGCAGGGAAAGGGTGGCCAGGAGTGGAGTATGCTGGTTCTGGGCAGGGGTGGATGATGCTTTAACTTCTTACGAGCCTGCTCTCTGGATGCTGGGGCTGTGCCTTGGAAAACACGGCTGCCATGTGTAAGTGGAAGAGCTGACCTCTGATGGCTTGTGGCTCTAGGAGCCCTGGCAAGTTGTGGAGAAAAGTGTGCCTAACCCAGAGCAACCGAGGAGAAGTACCACTGCCCACTGTTCTCTGAGGATCTCCTGCAGGGGCTGGCATTCCTCCAACCACCAGGACTGCCCAGGCTCAGCAAGAAGACAAGCACCACGGGGATTGTTCTTCTTACCTGCAGAGTACCCATGGAAGTTCTTGGACACTCCGTGAAAGGGGCCCAGAGGACATGGGGCCCTGCCTGAGGCCCTGCACTAATCTGAGCAAATAGAGGACTGGAGTGTCACGACATGGCTGCTAGCAGAGGAGACTCAGCTTGTATTTAAATGAGCCAGCTGTTGAGGTCCAGGGTCTTCCAGGTTATGAACATGTGGGCCAACTGAGGTTCGGCAAGGCTTAAAAAGAGGAATTCGGTGGTTCTTAAACCTTACTGCACAGAGACTCGCCTGGGAGCTTCTAAAACAGACTGAGGCTTGGGCTGAAATGCAGTCCAATGAATCAGTCTTTTGGAGTGGAGCACAGGAATCACGTATTTTTTTTAAAGATCCCAGATGAATCTAATAGGCAGCCAGGTTGTGAACTACAGGACTAACCCAAGACAGATTATATAGATATATTTATACATCAACGTCCTCATCTTATGGACTGAGAAACTGAGGGTTAGAAGTTCAAATGACATGCTCAAGGCTACTCAGATGGAAAGTGGCAGAACCATATGTCAAATCCAGCTCACTCTGATTGCTGTTTACATTCTGCTTTTACTCTCTCGAGTGGCCTCGAGGATCCTCAAGAATGAGGAAAAGAAACCAAGACATACAAAAAAGAACAGAAAGAACCCCATCCCCACCCCTACCCCCAACAAAGACTTCCGTTTCCTACCTGTTACAAACATTCTTGTTGTGAGTCAAAGGGGATCTTGCCAGAGACACAAATACTCTCCTGCATGTCAATGAAGAGACATTTTCTTGAAATCAACATTTCAAGGAAGGTTTCTAGCCCCACTTCTTTCTAGCTGAAAAGGTTGACGAGCTCCATGCACTGGGGGTATCACTGGCAGGCAGGCACTAGTCAGGGGTTCTAAACCAGGGGTCCGTGAGCTTGAATTTAAATTAAAAAAAAAAAAAACATTCTTGGGGGGAAGTGTTGGTGCGGGTGTGATATATTTATTAAATAATACACAGTATAGTGTGGACTTAGTAAGGGCTCCCTGATTTTCACCTGACTAGCAAAGGGGTCTGTGGAACAAAAAAGTTAAGAACCCCTGTTCTAGATGAAAGAGAGGAAGTACGAAGTGCGTGGGTGGTGTGGCCTGGAATGCGCAGTGATTCACACCTGTGCCCACCAGATGGCGCCCAAAGAGAGGGAGAGAGCACCACCTTGTGGGAAAATGAGTGCAAGCCAAGCTGGTTCAGGGACTTCGGACATCACCTAAGAGGCCTCCATAAACCGGCACTTTCACAAGTGCCTGGAGGGCAGAAACCCCCACAGTGCCTGTGAACACCTAGTAAACAGCAGTAGTAGTATAATTGGAGCTAGGGTTTATTGAGAGCTTACAACGCACCAAGTACTAAGCAAAGCCTTTCATGGGAAACATCTCATTTATCCCCACTGCCACCATACACTCACATCCACACGCAAACTAGGAGGCTGGTAATAGTATCTGCATTATAGTGATGAGGAAACTGAGTCATAGCGACAGGGAGAACTGTTGGACAGCCCAAGTCACAGAGCACTAAGCGATGGGGCTGGGATTCAACCCAGGGGAAGAAATAAGATGGTGAACCTCAGTTGCTACCAGGAACGTGTGATCTGCTTGACCAGAAGACTCTTAGCAGAGTTGACGATGGGAAAAAATGTAGGCAAGAAACAATGCCAGCCAAAACTCTGCCCTGTTTTCCTGCCATCTTTCCACATCTTATCCTTATCTTGTCGGCAGGAAGGAGTACTGAGGGACACTTGCAGTGACATTATAGTGTTTAAATCTAGGTGTCTGGGGGAAAGAAAGCCCTGGTTTGTGGCATTTGCCGATTTCCATGGTGTAAATATTCACACCATGGTCAATTTCAAGCTACAACTTGGCATAGCTACTTCACAAATTTCCTTAAAATTTAACCCAGCTCTCACGCTGCTTCAAGCCTGCTCCAGCACACCTATGGAACGGATTCCATTCTAGGAAAATCATGCTGTTAGTTAGAAGTAAGGATTCCCCCATCCTCCACCCCTAAAGGAATCCATATTGTGTTCGCATCCATCAATGAACTCATTGAGTAATTTACTTCAGCTCAAATACCACACAATCTGGTAGTATTGAGCAGCAAGAGTCGCATATGCTAATGAATTAATGCTCTAGGCCTGAGAGGCTGAAGATCCAAATAAACAATTTTCTAGAATAGAAGAACAGATTTAATTGACAAACCAGAGGAAAGGTCCATCCAAGTCAAGAGTGGGTTCAGGGCCCGGCTAGATAGCTCAGTGGATAAAGAGCGCACTGGGGTACCACATGGGAGGCCCCGGGTTCAGTTCCCGGGGACCTCTCCAAGAGGGCAGACGGCCTTGAGAAAGGCAAGCCGCCGTGGGCAGGGCAGAGCCGCCATGGGCAAGGCAAAAAGCCGCCATGGGCAGGGTGGAGCCCCCACGGGCATGGCAAAGTCACCGGTGAAACACGGAGCTGCCGCCTGTGAAGCTCGTAAGGCGGGCAGCCCGCAAAACACAGAGCACTGCTGCCTGCAAAACATGGAGTGGAGCCGCCCGTGAAAATGGAATGGAGCCACCCTCGAACGGAGCGAGCCACCGCCGCGGAGGGCCAACTCGGCACGTCGCCGCAAAGATGGGGAGGAGACAAGAAGCAGACATAGAAAAACACAGAAGAATGGACACACAGCAAGAACAAGTAGAAGGGGGGGGGATATGTAATAAATAAAAAATAAATCTTTAAAAAAAAAAAAGAGTGGGTTCAATTAGTGAAAGTGCACATTAGAACCTTGAGAAATCAAAAAGAGGGGTAGGAGTAGAGGTGAACTACACATATATATCTTGGAAGGAAAAAAAAGGAGTGTCACAAAGAATCGATATAAAATAAAACAAAGCAAAGCCAACACTAACAAAAGGTTTGTAATAAAAGAAAGAAGGGTGAGATAACTGGGGATTAAGCCTTCTCTTGGGCTCAGATTTGCTTTGCTTACTTTCCTGGAAAGTACAGTGGAGTGCTTAAATGCACAGTTTTTGGATGGCTCTGAGCAAGTTACTTAACATCTCCAGACCTCAGCTTCCTTGTCTGTAACATGGTGATATCAAATGATTCTGTCAAAACAGATTCTCAGATGAATCGCATGTGAATATGTGTCCCCAGTTTATTTCAAGCTTTTTGGCCAGGAAAAGACTTCAAGAAAACTAGTTCAAAGTTGGCACTGAGAGATAACACTGAGTGTTTTTCCTGTGCCAGGAGCAGTGGTGAGCACTGTACAATCCATTATGAAGTCGTGCCAATCATCTTCTCCAGAGGCTGTGCATTGAGCTTAAAACAGAAAACACTTCTACCCTGGTTTTCAAAGCCCTACGTACTCTATTCCACCTTCTACCACTCTGCCTCTGGTCCAATATCCTCCAACCACAGGGATCTTGTTTCTTTCCTCAAACACAATGAGCTGATTCCTGCCTCAGAACCTGTCCCCGTTGCCAGGGCTGCTCCTCCTCATTTTCTCAAGGATGGCTTCAATCTGCCCTTCAGATCTTGGAAAGACCTCCCCCGGCCAGCAAGTTGTTGTCCATCATACCACTCTACTTAATCTTCTGCAGAACACTAATCTTTCCCTGATAATTTACTCATGCATTTGTTTACTTCCTGACCAGTCAATTCCACTAGAATGAAGTTCCATTAGGGCAAGGGCCTTGTCTATCTTGGTCACTGCTTTATTTCCAGTGCCTAGAATAGTGCCTGGCACACAGGAGCTCAAAACATATCTGCTGAATGAATGGATTATCTCAATCTTCCCCCAAACACTAGGAGGTAGGTTTACTATGCCTACTATTTCACAAATAAGAAAATGAGGCACAGAAATGTTGAGCAATTTGCCCACAGACATAAAGCTGGAAAAGAGCAAAGCTAAAATGCAAACCCAGTTGAGGCTCCAAAAACCCCAGGTTGGGAGCAGTTGTGGCTCAAGCAATTGAGCACCTGCTTCCTACATGGGAGTTCCCAGGTTCGGTTCCTGGCGACTTCTTAAAAAAAAAAAAAAACAAGCAAAACAAACGAAAAATCCAACTCAGGGGAGCCAATGTGGCTCAGTGGTTGAGCACCCACTTCCCACACACAAGGCCCCCGGTTCAATCCCCAGAACCCAGTACCTCAAAAAAAAGACCTCAGGCTTAACCCCCTCATCATACTGCCTACAAAAATAAGCTTCTTCATTCACACTTCCTGGTTTATATATTACACATTTAGTCTAAGGAATGGATATTAATCTGTCTTTGCTTAAGACTTCATCTAAATTAGTTCCTCTGCTATTCATTAGCAAAGGTCTGTCTAATGTTTTATATAAACTAAATAAAACACTGCCAACCTAAGGAGTGAATATATCTATAATTATCAAATTTTATCTTCTTTATGATTGACCTTGAAAATTAAGCTGCTTACAACTTGTCCATGCCTTCTCTCCCCTCTCCCCAGCCAGTGTCCATTATTGCTTTCAAAACCAGGCTGAAGGCTACTTTTCTGGAGAGTATTTCACTGATTAACTCAGCCGGTCCATAACCCTTCTAAATAAGTACACATTCATTCCCTACCTCATTACTCTCCTTTTACATTACTCTCCAACTACTTGTTTTATTTCATATATGGATTGTGTGTGCATATCGAGCATGTTTAGTCTAGACAATTAGCTTGTTGGGTCCCTGAGACTCCTATCTTAGGCAAATCTACTTAGGACCAAAGAGATAGTGTAGAATGTGTGCACAGTTGCCTGATAAAAGAAAATGTGAATATGCAAATAAAGGTGCCTTTTCTTCTCTTCCTTGTTGAAAGCCCTGAATTTGAGGTAGACAAATGCCTTTCTTTATTGCAAAACTCACCACTTAACCACCAGTGTAATTTGTTCACCATATTTACCACATCAAAACTTCTAAAAGCCTAAAAAATTTACATTTAAATTCAATCCAGAAGAAAACTGGCCGTTACTCAGACTTCCTTTTAAATGGATACCTGAATCTCACCTTTTAATCATGTTCTGTTACCTCTACCACAGAAGAAAAGTAGCACAAGACATTTAAACACACACTCCTTACTTAAATTCAAAGTTTACCTGCCATGTTAGGATTGAACTTCAATCCAGAAATACATCTTTATCTAAAATAACTGCTTTATCAATTTTCTTTTAAGAAGTGATAGGCATATCTTCTCTTTTTTCAACTAACTCCGCTAACTCTTGCAGATAGCAACCCCTGGCTCAATTCCTTGGAGATCATTCTTGAAACAAATCTTTTTAGCAAAAAAGTTCTTGCTTTTTTTTTCCCCAGGTTATCTATTTCTTCTTTATTTACTTATTTATTTTTATTATTTTTTATTTTTTATATATCTGTATATTTTTAGGATACATTAATTATACAAATGTTACACAGAAATTCCAGGAGTACCCATATGCCACCCTCCCACACCTCCCACAACCCCCCACATACACACCCCTCATCAGTGTGGCATAACGCCTGTGATAGACATACTCATTTTGGGGCTTTGTCATCAAGCATAGATAAAAGTTTTCCCACCCAATCCATGATGGCCCTGAAGTAACTGAGGCACTATAGGGAAAAGTGCCACCCATTTGGCTTGAAGATTATCAGGTTTCAATTGATATTTGATGCTTGCCAGCATCAAGAAGTAGGAAGTGTCAAGCCAAGGTTCTGTTTATTCACAAAGGGGTAAACATTCACGAATGCTAATATCTCTTAGGCTCCCGTACATGCTGCACCACTTTCCACAATCCCTTCCATTTCTGCGTCTTTTCACTACCCTAGCAATGCACATTCTATAGAACACAATAGTCTTTTATTAGTTAGGACTTTTTATGGAGTTTGTTTCATGTATTCAAATCATGGGGAGGGATGAGTATCACTGGGACTTAGGGATATGTGAGATGCTAGCTGGGCATCTGCACCCCATCTCTCATCCGTGCTTCACTCTACAGACTGGCTTTTTTTCCTGCTGCAGACTGGCTCCATGCAAATGGCAGAGGACCTGGATCCGGACTACTTCCAGACCTCTTCTTTCAGGTTGGCACCAAAGAGAGATAACAATTACCTTCAAAAATCCCAAGGTAGGATCTAATTGGTCCAGCTTGGATCAGGTCCTCATCTCCAGATGAGTCATGTTGTCAATAAACCTGCATTTTCCTAGTTTTCTACAAGGAACTTGTGTTACAACTGTAAACACCATCATTTGAATAAAACACATGTCCAACTGGTCCCCAGAGTGGGCCCCCAGGAATACTTTGATTTGTTCTTCATAGTGTGGGACCCAGCCTTCAGATCTGCAGAGTGAGCAATTGAATTTCAGTACATGAAGAATGGATTTGAATCCCAGGTGGGTTCACAATTGACTAACTTCTCAGAGCCTCATGCATAAAAATCATTTATGGGGAGATACATCTGTCAAATGGATAGCTTCCCATGTTTGCAAACCAGTTCTTTCTTTTCCCATAGGCAAATCCAAATGTGAAGCCCAGTATAATCCAAAGTTACCTAGTGATCAGAGTCGGAGAAAGAATGAATTAGATTATCTTAATGGCTGGCACCCAATGGCAAATGTGTTTCCTCCCAAAGACAGAGCCAATTTTAGAAACTTTGGATCCCTCCCTTTCATAAATGCCATGCCAGCCATTCCCCCTCTCCAAAGATTCTGCCTTCTGATATAGAATATTATCAAAACCGAGGTATAATTTCTTGATTATAATCATGATCTGGTTATCCCTCTCAGAATATCTATCCAGATTCCCTGGATTGGCTTTCAGGAATTCACATATTATACCATTTCTACAGCTCTTCCTTTCATTTTTACTTTTCCTAATTTCTTTCCTAGAGGTGTGACTTTGAGATTTCAGGGTACTATGTGACACTAGAATAATCAGGAAATACATACACTGTGGCTGTTTTGTTTTGTTTTGTTTTTTAATAAAAGCAATCTCTTGGAAGACTAAATCTTCTAACTGCAAATATTCATATAAAGGAACATATTTTATTTTATTTTATTTTAAGCCATCTGTTATATTGCCATCCCAATTTTCAAAAGGGCCAGCAACTTAGTAACATTAATAGACACTGGTGGGGCCAGCCGTAGCCCAGTGGATAGGGTGCCGGTTCACCACATGGGAGGCCCCAGGTTCGGTTTCCGGGGACCTCTCTGGGCGGGCAGACCACCTTGAGAAAGGCAAGCTGCTGTGGGCGGAGCAGAGCCACCATGGGCAGGGCAAAGCTGCCACAGGCAGGGCAAAGCCACCATGGGCAGGGCAAGCCTCCCTGGAA